>ML780497.1:644120-709571 GCA_009831015.1 Picea engelmannii | reverse complement strand
CTTTTGCATAAATTAACAATTTCATCGTATGATTCCTTAGATATGTCCCCTTTTCCAAGCATATTTAGCATATCTAGACAGTCATCCCTTACTCCTTTTAATAATATAGTTTTGAGAATATCCTTACTTACATTGGGGTGACTAGATCTTTGTAGATTATATTGTAGCCTTTCTACAAAGTCCTCCATATTTTCATCCTCTTTTTGCATCATCTTAAATAGCTCCTCCCTCTTTTCTCTTGTTCAGAAATAGTCCTGGTATTTATTCATAAATTTCTATTTCATCTGGTCCCAAGTTGTGATTACATGGCCCCCAAGACTCATGAACCATCTTAGTGCATTTCCTTTTAATGTTACTGGAAATAGTTTTAATTTTTGAGCATTGGAAATGTAATCATAACTTCTACATAATATATCAAACTCAAAAAGAAATTCATCAGGATCTTCTGAAGACAAACCATGAAAATTAGGTAGTGCTAAGAGTGGAATGTTCTTCATGGGGGCTACTCCTCTAGGAAGATCACCAATAGGAAATCCTAATGTAGAGAAAGAGTTTTCATCATTTACCTCTCCTTCAGGACCTGCCTGTTCTTCGTGATGCAATTCTTCATTGTACTCATCCATGTTTTCTTCTGTCTGCTCCCCTGCTGCGCTTGCTTTTTCCTCAATGTTTCCTGCTAGTTTTTGGACTGTCTCAGGACTCAAAACTTCTTTCCCTGTTTCAAAGTTTGCTTGAAATGAAGGCTCAGATTTTTGTTTCCGAAGGTTTGGTCGTTGAGCAGCAGATTCGGACTTTGTTATAATCTCGTCAATGTAAGTCTTTCTTCCTCCTTTTCCTCTGCCCTTTCCACCTATAGGGTCAGTATCTTTTGGGTCTCCGCATCCTCTCATGCAATCTTTGTATCTGAAAAATCATAAGTTCTTTTGAAATCTAAAATTACCTTCCCCGGCAATGGCGCCAAAATCTTGGTCACTATAATTGCTTAATTAATTTAAACAATCAAGTGCTACATAAATTGTCAACCCAGGGAAGTCTCTTTATTTCAAAGGTAACCATGCACTATATATGCTCAATTTCAAAAGCAACCTGGAGTTGTAGTAAAAACTATATTAATCACACTTTCCTTGAATGAACTGAAGTTCGAACTTGAATTACAGAAAAGCAATCTACCTATTGCAGAGATCAAAGTTTAAAGAAATGATTAATTGAAGAATCCTCGATTACATTAAAATAACACAAGATACTACAACAGAAAAGACCAACTATTATGTAACCAGAGAACATGACCCTAATTCCCAAGCAGGAATCTTCAGCACCTATTTTCGATCATCACACTTTATGAACTCATTGCTTGACTGAAACAATTAGCACATGTTGAAGACTAACTAATCCTTAACAGAGAACAGGACCCTGATTCCCAAGAAGGAACCTTAAGCACAAGTCTCTGATTAACACACTCATGAAAATAATTGAAGGCTACCTATTTATAATAGAGAACAGGACCCTAATTCCCAAGCAGGAACCTTCAACACAAGTCTATGATTAACACACTCATGAAAATAATTGAAGGCCAACTATTTCTAACAGAGAACAGGACCCTAATTCCCAAGCAGGAACCTTCAGCACAAGTCTCTGATTAACACACTCATGAAAATAATTGAAGGCTACCTATTTCTAACAGAGAACAGGACCCTAATTCCCAAGAAGGAACCTTCAACACAAGTCTCTGATTAACAAGATTTCATAAATTCATCACACAGGATTGCTAACTAGAGTGATTAACAATTACCCAAACATGAATTATATGAAAACAATGTAGCAGCAAGACAGATTTCAATAAAGTAGTGTTTCAGCAAAACAGATTTTACTCAAAGCATAAACAAAAATAATACTAGCACACTATAAAGCTAATGGGTGAATCTTGTGAAGAAGGTGGGCCCTCCCTTCTCACAAAATTCCCCTGAAACGAAGAGGCTAGAGAAAGATGCTCAAAATAGTCTTTTATTCATCTATCAATGTATCATATTACAATCTGAAATTGAAGTACATTCTTCTCTGCAAACCCTTCTTAGTACCCAAAAACTGAAGATACTCTCAAATGATGATTTCCTTTTATTTAAAGAGGGAATCCCTTCGATACAATTGATCAAAAATTACAGGTGTATATCTGAGTCCTATTCTTAGTCAGATCGACTTTCTAAACCGGAATAGGATATCCTAGTCTCCCACAATAGAATGCTATTACGAGTGCTGAGTGAGGTGTTGTTGTTACGGCTGGAGTAACAACTCTTTCTTGTTACTGTTGTTGTATGTTGTTTTGGCATTGAAAATCGCGGGTTGTTTTAGCCACGGGATTTGCGTTCTGACTGTTTCATCACTTCTTAGGTAGCAACGATGGTTGGTGCTTGGCTCATGGTGCAGCTTGTAGTCAATCTGTGTGAGTTGTTGTTGACCACGGACTGTGTATCATCTTCTGTGTTTCAGCATCGTCGGCCATGAACTGTGTAACAGCTTCCTCTGTGTTTCAGCATCATTGACCATGGACTGTGTAACAACTTCTGTGTTTCATCATTGTTGACCATGGACTATGTAATAGCTTCTATGTTTTAGCATCGTCGACCATGGACTGTGTAACAGCTTCTGTGTTTCAGCATCGTCGACCATGGACTATGTAACAGCTTTTGTGAGTTGTTGTTTCAGCAACAGGCCTCAAATGCTAATCTGCAGTTTGAACTATTTCAGCACTTATACATTTCTAATCAATGGTTAAGTACGAGAGTGATGTAAAATTATATGCAAAACAGATTAAACGTATAGTAAAGAGAAGAGACGTTGTATACCTTTCGAAAGATAGGATAGAGTGATAATATGAGTTTAAATGTGAGTGAACAAGAGTGTAATGGTGGCAAAAAGTATGGGCAAAAAGGTACATTGTGTGGTCCTAACAAACACAACAACTCATAATCATCACCAAGATCAATATGTGCTTCTAATAATACAAGTATGCTACATCATCCATAATCCATGTGTCAAAAATACTACTAACAAGTGTCTCCAACCATGTACCAAGTATGCACCTATCGTGTATCAACTACTCATCAACTATGACTCATCAATATGTACCAACATCATCAACTATACACCTCATGTATGTGCCAACTCATCAACTACTTGTCTCAACCATGTACCCAACATGTACCTTAATCAAAAGCCCTCATCAATTTCATCATCCAAATATGATTTGTAACTCTATAATAGACCTGTTGTATATGATCACATACCTTCAAACCTTCCTTAACTTTAACAACAAGAGACTAACATTTTCATCAAACTTTTCTTTAGTCTCACAAGACTAGTTTTGGATTAGTCAACAACCCTAACTTGAAATAATCATAACTATGTAAATGTAATGAAAAAGGATCTGAAACTGATACACAATGTTATTCAGTGTGTTTTATGCAATTCCTATAGGTTTCACTACTTAGAACCTCTCATAAAAGGAGTTATAGAAAAAATGGCATACATTGTTGAATTCTGGCTTATTATAGAGAGTAGCCTTGTAGAGAGTGCCTCACACGGAATATTTGTTGAATCAATTGGAAAATGTTATACAACATACTAAAGACTCTACTCTAACCAACACATTATGTCTTACTTAATTTGGATATGTTATGAATAATTTATGAATTTTTTACCCGAAATACCTGTTTTAGACTAGTTTCAGGACTAGCCACAAACCCTATTTTCCACAGCGTGTAAATCCAAAAATAAAATGACTCGCAAGATGAATTTTTTACCACATATACTTGGATATTTTTTTTTAATGGCGTAGCAATTTTACGGTCTAAATCATTCTATAAAAGAAATTATTGTGAAAATGGTGAGATGACCTGTAAATAACATACCTTAGAAAGCATCATCAAAAGAATTTATCCTCTCTTGAATTATGTCCTTCTTTTCTTCACCTTCCCTCTGAAATTCATCTTATATATCCTTTGGTTACCTCAGTCACCTATAGATATTCAATATGATCAACTGTGATGTAAAATGAGAGAGTCTTGCCTCTTATTTATACTCTCCATATTCTAGGCCACTTAACCCATTTCTAGGTCACTTAACCTATTTTCCTCATTTTTAGGGTTAACCACTTTCCATAATTAGAAATTTCTTCATTACTTTATCATTTAAATATTCCTCCTTGACTTTGTCACCTCACTTTATCATTTAAATAATCTTCTTTGATTTTGTCACTTCACTTTATTATTTAAATAATCCTTCTTGACTTTGTCACTTTACTTTATCATTTAAATAATAATTTCTTCCTTGCAAACTCTTTGACTTATTTGACCTTTTGGGGCTTTAAGCCAACATATGAGGGTCCTCTAACTTCATAAGGCCATAACTCTCAAACCGTGAGGAGTTATGTGACGTTCCACATATCACTAGAAATGGCATGACATGTACTATCTATCTAGAATAGTATTGACTTGAAATATATAAAAAATCATACCATTATCCATAAAAAAAACTTGGGTCCATTACCCAAATCTGTGTTCTCCAACTTCTCGTGGCCATAAATCTCTAACCGTGAGGAATTATGTGACGTTCCACATACCACTAGAAATGGAATGAAATGTAATACCCATATATAATAGTCTCACCTTCAAATATATTAAAACTCATACCATTATACATGAAACATCCTTTGTTCCATTATTCAAACCTTGGTGATACCATAATTTGCTACCGGACTTTCTCCAAGGGTTTAAATCAATCACTAAGGGTTGAAATCAATATACAATATTACTCTCCAATAGTTGACATCAATGACAACCAAAAATACATACCAACTATCCATCAACCTAAGCCAATTGTCTAACAATATCCCCCTTCGGCATTGATGGAAACACCAACATTGATGGTAACACTTAGTCATGATAACATTCATGTTTATACTCTTTATAAATGTTTCTATCTCTCCCCCTTTGACATCAATGGAAAAGGGTATCTCCCTTTGGGGTTGCTACCACTGTCTATGTGCCTTTGATTTTCATTTGTGTTTATAATCCTCTGACTACTCTCTTTCCCTTCATATGAATAATATCTCCCCCTTTGAAAAAGGGTATCACTCTGAAGTCATATCACTCATTCTTCCCTTGTGACAATCGCTCCCCTTGGAAACATGCCTCTATGCTCTCTCTCCAAGCATTTACCTTTGCATATGATTATCTATCCCCCTTTATCCTATTTATGGTGCTTCCTCATGTATAACTAAGACAAATAAGATAACCATTCAAAAAAATTCATTTTGGAGTAGAAATTACTCCTAGTCTCTGGCAAAGATACTCAAGGTCTTCTCGTGGAAGCAGTTTTGTAAAGATGTATGCCACTTGTTCTTTTGTTCCCACATATTCAACTATGATGTTCTTCTCTGTAACCTATTCCCACAGAAAGTGATACTTGATTGGAATGTGATTCAACTTGGACTGCATCACCGGGTTTTTTGGGATATTGATGGCACTTGTATTATCACAATAGATTGGAATGGGTTCATCATAATCAACCTGTATATTTGTCAAATTTTGTTTCATCCAAAGAACCTGTGTACAATATGTTGTTGCTGCAATATAATCTACCTCAGCTGTAGATAGAGATACTGATGATTGTTTCTTGCTTAGCCATGATACTAAACACTCACCCAATTAGAATGTTGCTCCATTGGTGCTTTGTCTATCATCAATACAACCTGCCCAATCTACATCTATGTAGGCAATAAGAGATTGATCCTTTCCTTTTGAACACCATAATCCAAACTCTTATGTTCCTTTGAGATATCTAAACATTCTCTTTATTTCTAATACATGTGATTCCTTTGGTGCTTCTTGAAATCATGCCACATGTCCATCTGCCTACATTACATATGGTTTGGATGTTGTCACATATAGTAGGCTACCAATCATTCACTAGTATATATGACCAAATTTGCCATGGTTTTTCGTTGTTATTGCCACACTTATCCCTCGCAATTGCCACAAAATCCAAGACTATTTTTCGTCGCTATATCCACAAACCAGGTGTTCGTGGAAACAACGAAGAAATTAGCCCTCCACATGTCACCACCATCAAGATATGTTACCCTTGTACATATTCACTATTACGATGAAACTTCGTCGTAATAGGGGAGGAAAACCGTGCTACTATAAAAAAAATGTGGATAGTTGCGACACAAAACCGTGGCAATTGCAACGAAAAAGCGTGGCAATAGCGACGCAAATTTATGGCAAGACAAAACTTATGACTTAGATGTTGTATGTGCAACGAACTTCTGTCGCTATTTCCATGGTTGTTCAAAGTACAATTTTCCTTCCCACAGACTATAGTCGATATTGCAACGCATCCTTTAAGTTAAAAAAAAAAAAAAAAATTACACGANAATATGGTATACCATATTACATTGTAATATGGTATACCATATTACATTGTAATATGGTATACCATATTACAATGTAATATGGTATACCATATTACACCATATTACAATGTCTCTACTTTATCAACAAGATGAAATAAGTTATTTTTAAAAACAACTTAGGATAGCGATTTGTCTTGAGTGGGATGGTGACCTTGGTATTCAACAAGATAGGAAGTAATTCATTGATGACAAGTGTAACAGGTGTGCAGGTACACTAGTGTATGGATATTATCTTCTAAGTGGCAGACTTGAACTTCCTCTTCCACAATAGATGGCTCACATAGCTTGAGATGATTGACATAAATGATATTATGGATGTCCAAAAAGGAAGGGAAATACTAATGAAAGCTACTGTCATTAATATATTGAAGAACAATATAGGGACAATAGAAAATAGGCTTGAGTTTTTTATGATGCTACCCCTTAAAACATTCTTTGTCCATATACAACCAAAGTCAATCACCAATTTGAAACTAAACAAATCCTTGATGGTGATCCTAGATGGATTTATAATGAGATAGGGGGGATTGAAGGGCATTAGTAACCAAAGAATGAATGCTAGATAATTTATGAACATATGAGATTATATACATTTTACCTCGCCTTATAGGAAATTCTATCTATAAGATGCGAATAATAGCAAGATGCAAAGAATGAGAAATGCAAGAAATTATATAGGGGTAATATGAGGGTCTTTGCAATGTACACGAGATACATTGTTGTTTTGAGGGAATCATCCATCAACTAGGCCTATATATCCCATGGTACATGTGAATACCCCTATGCCTTGAGAATTAGTGTAAGGTAAAATTACAAAGTGTGCCATGTGGATTAGTGTAATGTTGGGAAAGTAAAAGACAAATGAGAGACAAACATTTCATGTTATACAAACAATTTTGACATCAGGGAACAAGTGATTTTAATCACTTCATAAGAATTATAGAAACTAAACTATGAAATGTAAATAATGAAATAAAAAGAAATAATCCTAACTATCATGTAAATGATGCAATGGCTAAATTAGGAGATTAGAGATGAGCAATTTCTAATTACTATATTAATGGAACAATAACTAGAACATGTAAGTAAACCATGAGTGAGTCTAACAATAATAATAACATCTCAACTATAAAATAATTGATAAGATTAAGAGTGACAAGGAGATACTTGCACTTACTTATATGTGAGGTAGGATGGTGTAGGAACATGTTTATCTAGATACCTACATCATAGTGGTTGGCATCTTACCACAATTGAGGTAGGATTAGCGACATGATCTCTTATGGAAATGATGGAGGATAGATGAAAAGGTAAATATGGGAGGTTGTGGTGTTAGGGTAGTTATAACAAAGGCAAGAGAAAGAAGTTGATGACACTGGCATGAAATTGGAAAAAGGCATGATTTGACATAAATCGACTAAGAGTGAACATGAGCGAGAGAGGAAACACACTCTAATATAGGTTTATCACAAGAATAAATGTGACATATGGAAACTTGGAGTTAAAGTGAGCGTAAAAAATGACATACATTGTTCTATGATTAGTGTAGTCATTAAGGCGCCATACACTAGTCACAGACATAGCATGAGTCCCATGTGACATCACAGAGGTTGGCATCTTACCACAAGTGGGGTAGGATTAGCAACATGATCTCTTATGGAAAAGATGGAGGATAGATGAAAAGGTAAAGATGGGAGGTTGTGGTGTTAGCGTAGTTCTAACAAAGGAAAGAGAAAGAAGTTGATGACACTGGCATGACATTTGAAAAAGGCGTGAGTTGACATAAACTAACTAAGAGTGGACATGAGCGAGAGAGGAAACACACTCTAATATAGGGTTATCACAAGAATAAATGTGACATATGGAAACTTGGAGTTAAAGTGAGTGTAACAAATGAAAAACATTGTTTTATGATTAGTGTAGTCATTAAGGCGCCATACACTAGTCACAGACATAGCATGAGTCCCATGTGACATACAATAATCTGGAGAGTGTGAGCATAATAGGCATCATAAACTAGTAATATAGAGTCATCAAAAGAACAAAAAAAACACATGATAGCCTAGATTTAGTGCAATAATGAGAGGTGACATATATCAATGGGGTATTTTATGCAAGTGTAGGAGGCAACATGCATCAACCTAAGTCCAATGCAAGCATAGAGGTAAAAAATACCAATGGTATACCAGTGGAGGAGAGAGGATCAAAGGAATATATGATATCAGCATTGGGAGGGGCTCCATAGTTGCAAGCTATGGAATGTGACCATTAAGGGGGACATCTTGGAAAAGTGACCAAAGAAGTCATAGTTGATCCTAACTAGGTAGAGGTTATCTTAAGTAGGGTATGTCTTGAGATGATGACCTATAAGGAACCCATCGATATTATGACCAAATAAAAATGGAGAAAATGGGGTGTAAGGAAGAAGAGCTAAGGAGGAGAGACAATACTTTCCCCAAGCATTTGAAGGACTAGGAAAAGAGGAAGAGGATTTAGGAGAGCATGGAACACTAGGAGATGAAGAAGACAAGGGGAGAACTAGGTAATATTGGGTGCTACCAGGTAATAAGTGGCTAGAGTTGATAATGGGAAATCACCCAAAAAAACTCCCAATAGGAACAAGGCTTCATTCAACTTGATAAAAGTGTGTTAAGACATGGGACCTTTTTAATGTTAGGAAATGTTGCTTTTGACAAATAATGGAAAGATAAGGAAAAGAGAAGGCATAGAAGAACAATGGGCTACCTCATTGTTGTAGTCAGTGAGAGGACAAGGGAAAGCAATTATGGAACTAGGTATAATAGATCATATATGTGTTTTGTTAATTGGTGTGTGGTAGAAAAAAAAAATTAGTTAAAAATCATTGGGGAGGTTTGGGATTTAGAATGAGAATAGAATAGTGAGAGTGCATCTAGGTAGAAGGATGATAATGTTTTATTTAGAGAGTTTGGAAGAGGGGTAGTGCGACCATATGAGATGATATGGATTGATGTGATGTAAAACTGAGAGATAAAGGTATTTATGTATTATGTTTTGTTGGGTCTTAACATTATAAGGAAGAGGTATTGAAAGAGGTGAGTTAATAGTTTTTGTCATCTTTATAGAGTTGATAAGTATTGCAATGCTGAGAATATTATAAATAATTTCATTTTGTTTTGATTGGGTAGAAGGATGAGAAGGTGTCATTTGGAATGTGTGGAAGAGAGAAAGTGAAACCATATGAAATGGTTGGATGTGAGTTACAAGTAAGAGAGAAAGATATTTATGTAGGATGTCTTGGTCACATCATTACATGGAAAGGGTACTGCAATATAGATGAGTTCATAGGATTTGTTATCTTTAAAGAGTTGATAGGTATTTCAATGGACATCTTATAAATCATTTCATTGTTGTTCATATGATATGTTCAAGAGTAAATTAGAGTAATCAAGGGGAGATACATAACATTCAACATTCTCTTGAAAAATCCCTATGACAAGGGTGACTCCACAATGTTTATTAATGAGAATATGAGTTATGTCCTATTGTACAAAGTCCCAATGATAAGGAGAGGGGTGAAGAGTTCTGGAAAATGAAAATATTTTGGTTACAATTGTCAGGGATTATAGTGGCAAGTTGTTATTTGATCTAACAATTATGAGTAAAAAGGATACTTAGAGAGGGGAATAAGTTTCATTCGTCATTATGAGTAATGAGAAAAATATTTGTTAGTGTGTTAAAACACAAGGTAAAAGTGGCATTCAAATATTCTCTTCATGAAGCAGGTTGTTATTGTTTCAATTTACTTGTGCCAAATACATCTATGAAGGTTACTATCATTTAATTTCACACAAAAACAATTAAGTGAATGGGATTGTTTCAAATTCTGTATAGGATTAAAATTTCACTTTTAAATATTGTGGCAGACTTGGTTATGGGATTCGGGAAGATGCTAGGCCTATTGATTTAAAATATACAAAGATATTTTCATGTCCATTAATAAGGGTGGAAAAATCTATCCATGTCATAGGCATGGAAATGATAGTAAGGACTAAGTATGCATCCCTATAAAAGAGCAAAATAAGGAAGAAGGTATCATCCCTATAAAAATGAAAAATGATGAAATCAATTATCTGAATTCAATGTTGGGTACATGGAAGGTATCATCCCTATAGAAGTGAAAAATGGAGAAATCAATTATGTGAATTATGTGTTTCTTGTGAAGTCAATTCAATTTAAGACGAGACAACATTGATGAGTTAGTTTCAATAGGTGTTGAATATGGTTTGTATAGATTTGAACTTATGGTTTTTGCTCTACAGTGACACACATTGTTGACAATCACTACTTGTGCAAGTCAGTTATGGTAGCAAAGATATGGTCATCTCAACTTTCATAACTTCTTATTGTTGTGAAAGCATAAGATGGTTTATGGATTTCTTTAAATATCACAATAGGAAAGATTTGTGGGAATATGTAATTTTGGAAAGTGATACACAATTTTGGAAGATGCATGGAGATAAGATTGCCAACTTGAGTTTGTACATTGTGAGTCAAAGTGATACACAATTTAGGAAGATGCATGTAGAGTTGATTTCCAACATGAATTGGTACATTGTGATATGTGGACTAATATTTTTTCTATCATTTGTTGGAGCAATAAATTATGTCATTCTTCAAGGAATATTTGGATATATTTATTGAGGAAGAAATCTATAGCATTCCAAGTGTTCACAATCTTTAAAGTTTTGGTTGAGAAACACAATGGTTTTCAAACCAAATTTTTCAAGAAAAAAATGGTGGTGAGAAACATTCTAGAGAGTGAGTGTACCTCTAAATAATATACTTTTTATTGCAAGTCTCATGGAATTGGAAGACAATTCATTACTGTTTCCTATGCACCTCAACTGAATAGTGAAACTAAGAGGAAAAATGTAAAAATAACATAAATAACAAGATGCATGCTCAAAAGAAAGAACATGAGTCCTATGTTTTAAGATGAATATTTGTATACTATGTCGGATAACTGGGACATGGGATGATAAAAGTATTGGAAATGGGACACCTTCACCCGAAATACGGCACCACTGATCTCCCTAAGGCTCTCAAGTGATAAAGATACTCTCACAAGCGAGCAAGGAAAGGTCCATTATTGTAGAGGATAAAGAAAATTTAAACTAATTTAAATTCTCACTAGAAAACATACAATTGAAGATAAACTACCACAAGAACAGTTGAAAATAAACTATCAACATAAACCACATCACAAGCACCACTAAATATGAACTATTTAACAAAAAGACTATCTACCTCATAAGAAACCCATTAAAACCCTTACCTTTTCATTGTCCTTTCGCGAGATCCATTAGCCCATACAACTCGATAAGAGTTGTCCAAGATATGCATTTCCATCACCAAGACCTACATGAATCATAAAAGACAATTTTTTTATATGAGTAAATAATTAATAAGCAAATAAGCATGCATTTAGTTATGTAAAATACTCTAGAAAAAAATTAAGTTGTCGCATACCTTAATGAGCTTTTCTTTGTTTCGAGAATAGGTTATTCTCTACTGAACAGGGCCAACCACATGAAGGTGGAAGCTCATATGGCCCCTTCCCCCCTCACATCGCTCTCAATTCCCCATACCCAAAAAATGATTTTATTTATATAGAAAACATATAGACATTCATGCATAACTAGGATAGTCATCAAAACATATGAACATATAAACATCGATAAATATCAAAATACAAGTCATGAATTTGTACATCTAATTTTTCTTTGATTTATGTTTTTTAACATTCATAAAATTGACAATTGGGATATGATAATCATCCAAGGACATTGTATTTTGTGTGCCCTGTCCTTCTATTGTTTATGTGCGCTCATGTACCATACTTATGGTATGTCACTAAGAAGGGTTAGCTAGCATCTGTTCAGGGTTGTGAATTAGAACAATGAAAATGATCATATCGATATGTTGAAATATAATTGAAATAACTAATTCATTATTTTGATTAACATTACACTATTTCTCTTTACTTGTCTCTGTAGATGCGACAGTTGGTGTGTTAATTTCTTGTCCAATTGGTTTCTCTCACATTTCACCCTCCTGAGATACATGGTCTTCAATTTTGAGAAGATAATATATAAGTATAAGTCAGGAAATAAATATCTACAAACACAGTAAATATTTCTAATTTTGAAGCATACATACTGCAATGGGTACTCTGCTCTACACTATCACTGGACATTTTCACCCTTGTATGACATGGTGTTTGTTGAATATCATTGGATTCACTACTACGGTAGCACTGTTTCTTGAAAACAAACATAAATACTTAGTTAAGGGTGATATAATAAAATATGAATAGACTTTACAATCATGCTACTGCGGTTTGCTTATTCATTTGATTTACCTGCGTGGCTAGGGAGATAGGAGTCTAGCCCAAGATTTTTCTATATTCAATCACACTTTTAAAACCATGCTTGTAACCAAGATTTAGGTCCTCCTTGGTGGAAACAGTGTCGAACATATTTAACTGCAATGCATAACACCATTAAAAATACCAATAACAAAACCATATATTTGTTCGCCATTGTTAAATAAATATTAACCACAGCTAATCATTTAAATCTTACTATTTGGGATTTCAGTTTTTCGTAGCCACCCTAGCCTAGTTTATGCTGGACATGTTTTTCCACTCTGGCCTTGGTTTCTTTGGAAGTGTCTGGTAGCCTACATATGGAATTTTTGAAAAATATATATATATTGAAATTGTTACTTAAAACAGGAAATAAAAACATAAATGATCATATTTCACTGATAATATGACATGTGTTGTACCTTTCTTGACCAGCTCGTGGTTGTCGTCCTTGTTTTTTAAACAAGTTCTCCTTTGCATCCTCTATTAGAGCCTTCCACTCTTTCTTGGGAACCATGGGAGGGCACTCGTTCTTGAGGTCTATTTGCAATTTCTCCCTATATTGGGCCCTAGTATATTTTAAATTCTTTTCGGATAACTTTGTAACCACTTTCTTGTTGAAAGTGTTGTCGAACAAGTTTACCATGTGATCTATTAAATCATCTTTCTTTTTGCTATCTTGGCCATTCCACCGTGTGAAAATGGTGGGGCCAAACAGCTGCAATGCTTTGTTATTTAAGTTCCTATAGAAAACATTGTTTCCTGCAGAAACGTGTTATCCATTAATTTATAATAATCTCAACAAATGTCCATTTCAATTTCATGAAAAAAATGAATCAATTAATTAACAATTACCTACAATCTTTTGAATCTTGATCGGAACACATGTGTCATCCACCAGAAAGGTGACATCTAGTGATCCAGTGCTTTTAATTCGTTCTTCTCCATGTAGAGTAGTATCATGTCCATCTACAATATGTTCCTCTCCAGATTCATGTGGAGTCCCAGGCTCCAGATCATCATGCTCCAGCGTGTCATGCCAGTCAAAATCATTTCTCTTATCAATGGATTCGAGGGGAACCTCAGGAGGCTCAAAAAGCCTCACTTGCACTTTTCTATGGAGACCTTTTTTTTTCATTGGACCATCACTGTTACCTATAGTAGTTGCAGGATCGACAGGTTCCCCATGCACAGGGTTTACAAACTCCTAAAAATGGAAAATTTTACTTTATCATATCATATACAAAATATAAAACAGAAAAACGGATATGAAATTGTCATAGCTGATAAAAATATGTGAAGATGCAACTTACCCCAAAATTAGTTATTGTATTTTGTATCTCTACAATTCTTGCCATGTCCTCCCGTGTCAGGGGTCTTTTTCTAAGAAAACCTAGATATTCTATGTTATCCTTCTTCAATGCCTTCATTACAATTGTCATTGGGTCAGTTGAATAAAATATTTTGTCCTCATCAATATCCTTTGTGGGAGCCTTCCCACATTGACCATGCCATATTACATTGATGAATAGAATTAATGAGATGAACTTTAACAATTTAGAAATTTAGTTTCTGTAGTCATAATTTGTTACTATATTTAACATTTACCCAATGAGGCACTGTAGGTGCCTTTCCACGGTCACCTTGGACAGATGTAGTGGGTGATTTTCAGACACAGTCACCCTGGATAGATGTTGACACAATAAATCAATCAACAAAAGTTATGAAAATCACCTGTAACATTAAAAAAATGAAATATTGCAGTAATATGAGAAAAACAATAACAAAAATTCAGAAATTTAGTTGTTGTAGTCATAAGTTTTTACTCTATTTAACATTTACCTGGTGAGGCACTGCGGGTGCCTTTCCATGGTCACCCTAGACAGATGTAGCGGGTGATTTTCGGACACAGTCACCCTGGACAGAAGTTGACACAATAAATCAATTAACTAAAGTTATGAAATTCACCTGTAACATTTAAAAAATGAAATATTGGAGTAATATCAGAAGAAAAAAAATAATGAAATTTCCGAAATTTAGTTGTTGTAGTCATAATTGTTATTGTATTTAACATTGACTTGTTGAGGCATAGTGGGTGCCTTTCCATGGTCCCCCTGGACATATGTAGCGGGTGATTTTCTGCCACGACCACCCTGGACATATGTTGACACAATAAATCAATCAATAAAAGTTATGAAATTCACCTGTAACAGTAAGAAAATGAACTATTGCATGTTGCATAGTTGCATATAGTTGCATAGTTTCATATAGTTGCATATTTTCATATAGTTGCATACGAAATTGTTGCAATATAGTTGCATATAGTTGCAATATAGCTTCATAAGTTGCATTGTTGCATAAAGATGCATATAAGTTGCATAAGTTGCATAAAGTTGCATATAGTTGCAATATAGTTGCATAAAGTTGCATATAGTTTCATAAGTTGCATTTTTGCATAAAGTTGCATATATTTGCATAAGTTCCATAAAGTTGCTTAAGTTGCATAAGTTGCATAAGTTGCATGTTGCATAGTTGCATATAGTTGCATACGAAATTGTTGCAATATAGTTGCAATATAGTTGCATAAGTTGCATTGTTGCATAAAGTTGCATATAAGTTGCATAAAGTTGCATAAGTTGCATATAGTTGCAATATAGTTGCATATAGTTCCATATAGTTGCATAAGTTTCATTTTTGCATAAAGTTGCTTATAGTTCCATATAGTTGCATAGTTGCATATAGTTTCATGTTTTCATATAGTTGCATATGAAACAGATTGATCCAACATGATGTTTTAAGATGCGACAATATGTCACATAATGTGTGACTTTATTGGAAGTGTTGTCTTTGATTTGTTTGGAGGATGAACAACTAGTGAATTTGTGAAAAGCATATCAGGATCCAACATGATGTTTTAATATATGACAATCTGTCACATAATGTGTGACTTTATTAGATGTTGCATCCTTGGTTTGGTTTGTAGGATGAACAACTAGTGAATTTACGGTTTTGAGGCCAAGTGGGAGAAGGGATTGTCAGATAAGTGTTGTGTTTTTAGCCATTGGAGGAAGAACATGTAAAGATATATATTTATGCATGTTTTAAGTTGTTGAAATGTGCTAGGGCGAGAAAGAAAAATAGTATAAATGGTTAATTTATATTCTTTTCCATATTTGAAGAGAGTATATGTATTAATTTTATCATCATAGATATCCCTACATTGTTGTTGGCATGGGAGACCTAGTATCAAATTAGAACAATCAAGTGGATAAATGTCACAATCATAGTGTCTTGGTATGTTATTCGACTTGGAAAATTCTTACATAGTGTCTTGTTTCTTCTACAAATATAGTCTTGTTTCTTCCCATGGTAATGGTCCTTTTTCAAGAAAATATTCTCAAATGTACCAAAATTGATGCCCATATATTTTTCTATGATTCATCTTTCTAACCCCTTTTGAATCACCATTAAATGAGCTTGCAATCAAAATTTATAATAATTCTAAGTTGATAGACTTTGTAAAGCCATAATTTGGGGTTTTCTTTATTGTTTGACCTTGCACTTGTTATAGAATTATCAATTCTAATATTCTATTGATTAGACTTGTATAGGATGTATTATGATATATCCTTTATAGGCTTCCATTGATACCATGCAATTTGAATCTTCCAAGGGAACGTTATAGTGGAATTGCCAAAACCTTTTATTTCTTCCATGTTTTAGGGGAGTGAACTTGTATGCCCTATCGCATTACACCTATAGCACTTCAAGATTTGGACCTATAATACCCTACTCAGTCCTCTTTCCAATGGCACTGATTTACTTAAATTGAACGACTCGATATTAGATATGAGATTTTTGGTAGAACCTGTGCTTTAATCAAGGTTTAGGACTAAGAAAAAACACTAACTTTAAAGAATAGAAAGAATAGAACCTATGAGATTTTGAGATTATCATATTTTGATAATATGATATTTTTGGTAGAACCTATGCATAATAATATAAAGAATAAGTATTGCCACACCTTGAGAATGGTAGAAAGTGAATGAATATTGATTCCACTTCATGGAAGTGGCCTCCTTTACACATTATGTTTACAAATAACTCTTGAAAATCCATGGGTACAATTATAAAAACTGAGCCTATCACTTATGAAAACAATAACAATGAAATGGCCCAATACCTCAAGGATTAATAGGATGACACCATGATCGTGAGACAACCTTTAAGGCATCACTAACAAATGGGGAGGGAATGCCTAAAGAGTTTCAAATCATAGAGACCAATTTCAAACATGTGTTAGACTCTGAACAACAATATCAAAGTTATCGACTTTTTGATGGCACTAGGGGTTTGAATGATCATATATTTGATTTTAATATCCATTTGGAAGTTGAGAAAATAATTAACCTATCCACCTAGTGGATCACATTCAAAAGTACAATATGAGGCACCATACTCAAATGGTATTAGAGAGATAACAAACAACTAGATTTGTGATGTTGGGATGATGTAGTCAATTAGTTCAAGAAAGTGCTAGATGGATATATATATATACTGAGAATTTGGAATTTACAAAGTTGAGAAGTATTAGATGCTTGAAGGGAGAAATGGTACAATGATACAACTTTGTATTGAAGGACATTTTTGGTAAGTTGAAATATAATATCTAGGAACTTGTATGCATGGATTGGCTTTGAACTCCAAACTCTAAACTAATAACTAATCATGTTTCAGAAAACAAGTCAACATCATATCAGGAAACCCTAAACATGACCATAGAAATGGAAGATGACATGGAACCCAATTCACATTATAAAGAACCACAAAAATAGGATTGGTTCTAGAATTTTTTTATCGAATCCAAGTGACCCTAATTGAACATTTAACATAGGAGGGAAAAACTTCTAGTGATAATGGGAAACCTAGTAAAAGAGAAAAGAACCTACATAAGTTGAACATATTCTTCTTTTTTTGCACATCCAATACCACTAAGCACTATTAAAACAACTCCAAGTTCAACTTGAAAAACCAAGGCTATTTTTTGGATTGCAAAGGAGACTAGGATGATTAGGACAACATTAAGACACGACACTAATACAAGGAGTCATGAAAAGAACATAGTGTTTATCAAGCCCACGATAAATGAGGTATCTCTTTTATGGTGGGGTATGGGGAAACATTCCCAACAATTGTATCTTTAGTGTTCCAAGTCAGGTATGTTGTTACTTATGTGGGCTCAATATACGATATTGTCCTTCATTCAAAGATCCACCCACAAAGTCCTAATAGATGATACAAGTAGTCAGTGATCAGGTGCACAATGATTATGATCACCTTCATAGTATCTATTATCGTAGTTTGAAAACCCCTACTTCCAATACTCAATTATCCCATCTTGAAATTCTTGAAAATGACCAAATTTGAGTAGTTTTAATTTATGGAAAGGGAATTTGGAGAAAAGAACTAAAATGAGGGCACATGGGTTTTGTGAGGAAACCTAATTAATATAACCTAGCATAGTTTTTTTGTTTCCATAACAAAATTTTATCAACTTTATTTTCATTTCAAAAATTGCTAGACAACTTGCAATATTGGCAAAAAATTACCAAAAAATCCTTACAACCATTACATTCCATCAAACCATATTTCTATCAAGAATTTCATCAAACAATTAACATGCACACTCAAGTGATAGGAGAATGAAGTCAAACCATATTTATCCTTTGTGTGTGCCCTCCTCTGGTGCGCCCTCAAAACCGTGTACCCTCCTTCGGCCGTGTTTGCTCCTCTAGTTCTCCCTCAAAAGCATGTGTCCTCCTCTACTATGTCCTCCTCCCATGTGCCCTCCTTCTCTGTGCGCCTCTCCCTCCTTCTCCTGTGCTCCTCTCCCTCCTTCTCCCGTGCTCCTATCCACTCTGCGTGCATGCAGCTATGAGATCCTCTCCACTCTACATGCGTGCAACTATCAGCGCGAGAGTGTAGTTTTTTAAGTTTGATTTTGTTTTTGTTTTTTTTTAATGTTGTTTTGTTTTTTTCTTTATATATATTATATAATATATATAATTTATAAATTATATTATATATATATATATATATATACAATTTATAAATTATAAATTATAATATATATTCATAATTAATATACATTAAAGTTTCCATCACTCATATTATACCTTGCTCATTTATTCATAAGGAATTTAACTTCGCTCCTATAGTTGAGGTTATGTTTTTCTTATCCTTGTTTGGGAAAGGACACCATATGAAGTAATTGCTAATCGAATATTTTATTCCAATTAAGAGTGAATTACTCATCTCCCTCATGTACAAGGAGGTTGTCAAAAAAAACAATTAATCACATTAATGCAAGACATCTTAATCCTTCGTCGCGCATATTTGAGATACCTCATTTTTACTCAATTAATTACAAATGCAACTCACATTACTATGGTTCCCTATTGGTTAGTCATCTTTCATGCTATCAAATTTTAAGAAGGATTTTCTTAATTTTACATCTCTCAATTTATTTGTAAAATTTAAATTAATATTGTAGTAGTCACTACTAGGAAACAAAGTTTTAGTAGATATTTTTTTAGAGGTGATTTTCAAAGTTTCTCATGTGAAGAGTTTTATTGAAAAGGTTTTGTGTATGTATAAAGAAAATGTGTTTGTAGAAAATGTCTCTTGGTGCACCAATTTAATATACACACACTAACACTCTTAACACAATAATGCATCAATGTTCAATGACCTAGTGTGCTAGATAGATAGAAAAACAAAAAAGAACCTTTTCAACAACAATGTGATCAGTAGCCCACAAAACACCACTAAGGGATGTTGTTTTTCAAAAAACATCACACAGTTCATACAATTATTCAGACATCATAAATGGTGCTCCAAATATATCAAAAAAAAAAAAAATCCGTTGTCCACTATTTTCATTTAATATTATATGTGCATCAATGTATATTCATATGGTGTGCATATTATTGTATGACACACCATGTTACTTTTTAAAATAGGTGTTTCCCTCTCTAGTGTGTCTATATATCTTAAGATCACTAAGGCACCTAATAAGAGGTTGCGTTGTTGAGGGATGCTTGTTTTCAAAAATTTCATCATGTTGAAAAGTATAATACATGTCATTTCAATAAATAAATGTCATTTCATTAAATTTGGATTTATAATTAATAATCTACACTTTAAAACTTATAATTAATAAAACTTAACAACTAATCCCTAATTGCTAACAATATTAATCAATAACACCTTTAATCCTTAAAATGATTAAACCCTATAAACTTAAACCACTAACTCTTATAACTTATAAGATTCTAACTTCCATAACCTTATAATCCTTAACCATTATAACATCGACCCCACTTGATTCCCAACACATATCATACCCAACCCATGTAATAGTAGGAAACCTTATTGGTGACTATTAACCCATATAACCCTTAACCTATAACCTATGAACTTACAAGACTTAACCTCTATCATGATTATCCCTTAACTCTTATAATCCTTATTGCATGTAATCATTATAACACATAACATATTTAACTACTATTAGGCCAACTCAGGTTGTATTCCTATGACCATTAAAACCTATAGCTCCTAACCCCTATAATGAACATTTATCATAATCACTATCATATCTAACAACATATGACCAACCTGCTTTACCAGGTACCTCTGAGTAAAATACTTGCTCACATTGACTTGGAAGAAAATAAGGCTCTATACCTGGTTCAAATCCATTATCATGCTCATTAACAGTTCTTTCAGGATCACATTCATGCATCTATAGCTTGTACCATTTAACCTCAAACAAAACTATTTTAAAGGAATTAAAATCATACTCAATTATATCCTCTAAATGGCCATAGTACCTATTCTTAGTTTCTTCTGGATTTCTATCACTTCTAGAGGAAATGTTGGTGACCTTAAACACTGCAGTTATCCCACAATCCGAGGTTTTCATCTTATCATCCAACATTTTGATACAAAATTTACGACCATTACACCACATAGCCTTGTGATGTTTCAACTACAACATGGACAACAAGTGCTTCTCAAGATAAATCAAATATGTCCACTAGTATGCTCTATCCTCAAATAAAAATCCATAAATATTCATGGGTAGGTATTCCTAAAAATCCTCCTTAATCAACCAGTCGGTCACGAGACATTCTGCACTTCTGCCATCATACCATTCTGAATCTCCCTTCTCAAAATATGCAAACAAGCACTTCATACTTCCTGAAAGACAGTTTTGTAATATGTAATAGCTATTTCTTAGACTCCACCTATACAATATTAACATTATTGGGAGTCTCCAATCCAAATTGCTTAGAAAAATATATGAAGTGTCTCTGCTATAAGTTCATCATCATAAATTATGACATCTTCCTCTTGGCCTGTAGTTTTGTCATGATTTTACAACTCTGTAAATCCTGTGAGTATCTACAAGATTTCTTCAATAACCTATTCTTATTATTTTTTTCTTTCTTCTCCAAACCTTCTTGTATGTGATATCAATGTTTTCCTTCAGAGAGGACTTCATCATGCTTCTAGAATCATTATCTATATGTTTTTTATCACCAAACAAATTCTTATAGAAATATAGACAATGGATGAAGAAACAACAAACACATATACAACATACTCCCAATATTTACAGAATCAACTCTAGAAATATGACCAAAAGTATACAAAAAAACCATGAAGTTGTGTGCACTTCAAACAAAGACAACGCACACACATCCAAGGGGCCAAAACAACTAAAAACGTGCACAGTTCATGGTCTGCGTGACTCTCCATGAAGAAACCCACATGGATGTGGAAAAGACACCTTTATGAATTTGGTCGATCGTCAACCACTTCCAGGATGATGTAATTCTAGAAAGGACCCCAAGATTGACCCAAAATCTCACCTTGGGATGAATCAAAAGATGGTATGTACCTCAAATGGTGCTCCCATTCACACTTGAAGAAAGTTATCAAATACCTTGTTATGATTCTATAAATAGATGGCCATGGTATACAAAAATTGAATAACTTCATTCTAATGTTATGTTGTTAAAATAATCTTGGAGAAACCACTTTGTTCTCTCAAGAATAGCTTGGGAAAGTATAGCATAGGGAGATTGTTTCTCCTCTTGGAAGGCTTTTACATAGATTTCTTCATCATTGTAAATTTGGAATAGGATATTAGAAGATCTTGTTTGAGGGATTCAATATCCCTCCCTTACAAGGAATAGGGGATTCATAAATCCCACATTTCTCCTCTTGGTGATCTCAATTTCAAAATACCATTCTCTATTGGGTAACCACTCCTTGTATTCAATGTCATGCATCCTTTGTTGATAGTTGTTTAGTTTAGTTTTGTTAATATTTATCTTCTTTTGTGTTGATATATGCTTATTTTCTTGTAGGTACACTAACTTGCTAACCATTGTTTTGTGTTTTTTATCTAGTCCAGCTAAGCAATCAAGGGTCCTCCTTCTGCTCACCCAAGTGACAAAAGGAACCCAACAGTTTAGAGACCATATTGGGAACTTGGAGATTGAATTCCTCCCCCTTTGGACTCTAAGACCTTATATTCTCACTTTCTGGTCTTTGTAGGGTCAAAAACGGGTGCAACCTACCCTTTAGACACTACAATTATGTCCTTTGTTATGGGTTTTCATTTAAAATTTGTGGCCCACAATTTTTCTATGTGTGCATGGGTTCTGGAAAAAAATTTGTGTGGTATGCGCAAAACTGCACATATACCTCTTTGTTATTTCGTGTAGTTTGTGCACTCTATGCACCTACTTGCACATAAATCCATGCAAAAGCTCTTTTTCACCACATTGTAAGGGATTTTGAGGCTGAATTTTTTCCATTAGCTTACATTTTTTTATGCACTTTGTAAAATCCATAACAAGCATGCATGAGATTTATTCTTGCATAGATAACTTAGTCACACATAGACTTGTAGGGAGATTAAAATGAACCATAGTTTCTTTTGATTTCTTTGGTTCCACATGGATGGCTTAAATTTTTATCATTTGAATTTCATTAAAAATATTTCCTTGTACAAAACATCACATTAATTTTAGAATAGAAGTGTATTTGTACAATCTTGGAGTATGCACTTTCCTTCCATCCTACTGTGACCTTGGAAATCAGAAAAAGAGATTGCTTGAAGAAGCCTTCATCTCCCTTTAAAAATAAACCATGTTTAGGAGAGGGCAATACCTATTAGATTGTTTTTGAAAAATAATCTCAAATATTTTGAGGGCCCACACATTTCCACATGTGCACAATCTTAGGATAGTTTCAAATTTTTAGAGTAAATCACGTAGGAAGTTTAAAGAATTGTAAGGGCCCACACATTCCTACGTGTTCATAATCTAGGAATAGTTTCAAAGATTTCTTAGATTAAGAAACATTCTAGGGGGATTAAATCTCAAGAGAAAGGACTCACATATCCACCATGCTAGTTACCTAGGGCTTTGTCAATTTTTGCAAGGATTTTTTGTGAAATCTAGTAAGATAGAAGTAAGCAATCGAAGTCCAATCGCCAAAAATTTGTTCACTTAACTTATTAAAATTCATCACCCACCATCACTTCTTACGCACATCACATATTCAAAAGGTTTTCTATTAGATACTTCAAACCATATGTAATTTCCCTCGACCACCCTCGTTGGGAACAATGCCACTACTCCAAAACAAAACTACTCTGATACCATTTTGTAAAGTTCTGCGGCCACCCACAGGCCGAACAATGCTACCTCAAACACACACAACCTCAAGCTCTCTTATAGGTAATTAAAAATGTCCATGCCCAGACATAGACCTTCTAGGAAATGGAAGACAAGGCTCTTTGTTGAATAAATTACATACAAACTTAACAAAAATAAACAAAGATAGCATGAAAGCATACATGCAACGAAACACATGATATTATTATAAGAATCACAAACATGCACTAAAATACATCATTAACCATTAAGCACATAAATGATACTTATCTCTTAATTGTAGTGCACTGACTGCGTTCAGACCTTCCATGAACCTTCCAGCCTTAGAACACGTTGCTCATCACTATCAGCAGTGTCTCACCCTTGAGTTGGGACTAAAATCCATCGAACAAGGTATTCCTAGGATAAGAAATCAAAATAGGAAGTTGCACCAGTCTATAGGAAGTATTTCCTCCAAGGAGACACTTACATCCACTGCTCACAAACTCTCATTCCCCACATACATGTCCCACCCCATGAGTATACACCTTCATTGTCAAACAGTCCATTGAGTGCTCCACCTCCTTTCCAGGGCTTCAACAATAGGACAGACATGAATTCTCATAACTCTTTAGCTACTACTGGACTCCCTCTTGGAGAAATCACTTCCCCATCAACTCTCTCACCTGAAGAGAGTTTCTCACAAGCCTGAAAACCTGATTCTTCAACTACGGTCCTGAAAACCCGCCTCTTCAAAACACAACAACAGATCGGGTAAGGCAAGGGGATGACTCAAAAAATTACAAAGGTTCACAAGGGAGGAAATTTATCTTGCTGCGTGCTTGTTAAGTGCGTGTGTGAATTTCACAAAGTATGACAAGAATCCTAAGGATGAACTCGTGGGGAAAATGGCCAAATGAATCACAAACAACCCATAGGGTATAGGTTCAACAAGATATCAATTTGGGCTAATTGTAGAGGTTCGGGATGGTCAAGGGCTCAACAAATGGCATTCACTGTTTTACTGCCTATATGTACCTGCATGCGTGAGTGGAAGGAATCACAAAACCATCCTTGAAACAATCATAATCCCCACATATATTTGCATGTGCCTAGGATGACACATGGAGATCATGAAGCATGTTCCTCTCCATTTGGAAGTCGTTCCTCTTCCCCAAAGGAAAGTAGGATAATTCATATCCTCCTTACAATATTCAGAATAATGATATATATTATTTTTTGGGATTTAAGCTCTTAAGATTAACTCCTTTTTCCAACCCCTCATCCCCCTCCCTTACCCAGTATAGTGGATCTTAGTACCCAATACTCTTTTATCATGGTCGATCTACATGCAGTGATGATTTTATATTAATGATTTGAATATTTACATATACAAAAAAGGTTCATGGCCTTAGCATCCTAGGCTCTCTAGCCCATCTATCACATAAGCCTCCTAGCTTATCATTACTTGACTCACCAACCTATGAAACATGTTTAAAATTCATGATTAAAAATTAGGACTCGAGCTTGGGGTATTACAATCCCCTCCCCTTATTTTTACACTGTCCTCAGTGGAATTATTTTACACCATATCAACAAGATTTTCAAAATCTTAAAAACTATGTGGGTATTCTACCCAGATTGCATCTTCAAGCTCCCAAGTAGCGTCCTCAGGACCGTACCAGGTCCATTGGAGATTTACAAGCCCTATGGCTTGATTCCAGAGTTGTTTGACTTTTTGGTACAAAATGTGTACCATATGTACTTGGATAGCGCTTTCTTGCTCCACCTGAATAACATTCCAATCAATTGCATGATTAGCATCAAGTGTATATTTCTTGAGCAATGATACATGGAATACATTATGAATAGACATAGATGCAGGTAATGCAATCATATAAGCTACTAGACCAATCCTCTCTAGGATTTCAAATGGTCTGCAATATCTAGCTACCAACTTGGAACAATTTCCCAACTTCAGTGAAATTCTGGTGGCCTTAACCTTCAACAATACATCATCACCCACTTTAAACTCCATGTGAGTTCTACCCTTCTCAACATATCTTTTCTTCTTTCTTGGGAAGCCTTTAAATTATGTTTAATCCTCAACATTTTCTAATACATTTCTCTGAGCAATTATGGCCCAATCACTTCCCTATCAGATGGATTTTCCTATCTTAGAGGAGTGTTTCACTTTCTAGCATAAAGTGCCTCAAATGGGCTCATCTTCATAGATGCTTGGTACCCATTTTTGTAAGAAAACTCTACCAAGTGTAGATATTCTTCCCACTTTGATGGTTTTTCCATCACATACATTCTTAACATATCTT
This sequence comes from Picea engelmannii, assembly GCA_009831015.1. Classification (NCBI taxonomy): domain Eukaryota; kingdom Viridiplantae; phylum Streptophyta; class Pinopsida; order Pinales; family Pinaceae; genus Picea; species Picea engelmannii. Next base: position 683,624 of record ML780497.1, on the reverse strand, counting down.
CTTTTACTTGGTTTACCCTCTCTGTCTGCCCATCATACTCGGGATGATAGGTTGTACTGAAGTTCAGATTGGTTCTGAACCCCTTGAATAATCCCTTCCAAAATTTTGAAGTTAATTTTGGGTCTCTATTAGACACAATTGTCTCGGGAATACCATGCAATTGGGCCACTACCCTCATATAGATATCAACAACATTGGTTTCTTTGTGAGCTGTCTACAATGGAATAAAATGGGCAGTCTTGGTAAGCTTATCCACCACTACCATGATAGAATCATGATGCTTTCTTGTCCTTGGAAATTTGGTGATGAAATCCATTTTCCTCGCTTCCCACATCCACTCAGGAATGGGTAATGGATGCAACAACCCAACTGGGTGTCTATGCTCAACCTTGACCCTTTGACACTACATACATCTGGAAATGTACTCATCAATTTCTTTCTTCATACTTGGCCAATAATATTTGGCTCCTATCTGCTGCCACTGTTTTCTGATATCCTTGGTGTCCCTCATAAGGCACATTGTGAATTTATTTTAAAATTGCATTCCTCAATTCAGGAGAATTGGGTACACAAACTATATTCCTGTATAAGAGAATTCCATCAATTCCCAATTCATTATTTTCATCTTTTTGTTGCATTTTACCTTGTTGCAATTTTGTTACCATCTCCATGTACTACAAATCTACTTTTGTAGCTTCAAACATTCTACCCTTAAGATTTGTTTGGTACATGCTAATATATTTAGCATGTAACTCATGCACTCTCCTGCTAATTTCATCAACCACCTTATTATTCCTTCCTTTGATGTGCTTGATATAAAAATCATAATCACAGAAGAATTCCAACCATCTACTTTAAATGGTATTTAAAGTTGGTTGATAAAACAAATACCTCAGACCATTATCGTTTGTCCTCAGTTCAAATTTATTTCCCATGAGGCAGTTCCTTCACTTCTTTAAGTCATGTACTATGGCTACCAACTCCAAATCATGAGTGGCATAGAGCCTTTCATGCTCCTTCAAATTTCTAGATTCAAAACATACTACCAAACCATTTTGACCGAGGACTCCTCCAAGTCCCTCTTTGCATGCATTTGTGAAAACCATGAATTTCTCATTAGGATCTACAATTCTTAGAATTAGAGCACTGGTTAACAAGTGCTTCAATTGTTGGAATCTCTTTTCACATTCTACTGTCCATTGAAATTTCCTCCCTTTCCTTTGCAAGGAAGTGATTGGGTGAAAAATCCTTGAAAACTCTGCAACAAATCTTTTGTAGTAGCCAACTAGACCCATGAAGGATCTTCCTTCTGTCACATTCTTGGTTTATATCCATCCTCTAATGGTATCTATCTTTTCACAATCCACCTCTATCCATTATTTGGATCTGATATGCCCCAAACAATGAATTTGGTTCTGATGAAATGAGCATTTGCTCAATTTGGAATACAATTGGTGTTCTCTTAACACTTGCAACACCATCCTCAAGTGATTCTCATGTTCTTCTTTTGTCTTGGAATATACCAGGATGTCATCCAAAAATTCAATTAAAAACTTGTCTAATTACTCTTGAAAAACACCATTCATCAAACATATGAAAACGGTTAGTGCATTTGATAACCCAAATGGAACCACTGTAAACTCATAGTGACCATACCTTGTTCTGAAGGAAGTCTTGTTGATGTATTCATATTTAATCCTTACCTGATGGTATCCTGACATGAGATCAATCTTTGAAATTATCCTTTCATCCTTCAACTGATCAAAGAGATCATCAATCCTTGGCAAGTGATACTTTTTCTTCACATTTACTTTATTCAATTGCCTAAAATCAGTACACAATCTCAAGGTCCAATCATTCTTATTCACAATAACACTGGGGAACCCCGAGGTGACACACTTGGGCATATGTACCCCTTCTTCATTATCTCTTCAAGATGAATTTGCAACTCCTTCAGCTCTCGAGTACTCATTCTCTAGGGATTCTTTGACACTGGAGCTTCTGTAGGCATCAAATTTGTAGAGAAATTGATATCTCTCTTTGGGGGTAGTCTTGGTATCTTCATAAATACATCCTCAAACTCTTTTAGGACTTCTTTATCTTCTATATCTGGCACCCTATCCTTAGGTGTTTCCTCCATATAAGTTGCAAACACTTGGAATCCCTTCCTATAACACTTCTTCAGTTGCATTGTCGATATTTCTCGGATAGTAGCTGCCCTAGGAATTCCTTGGAATACTCTTGAGTTTCCTTCCTCATCTAGGAAAGTGAATGCCTTGTTATGAAAATCTAATAGGGTATGGTGTTGGTCAAACCAATGCATACCCATTATATAGTCATATTAACCCAAAGGCAATATGTTCATATCTTCCTTGGTATTAATCCCATTCATTCCCAATGAACATGACTTAACCAACTCAACAACCTTTCTCTTGGCTCCTGTAGCTAGCTGCACCAACCAAGATTTCTCATGCTTTCATCTTGGAAAATTCAATCTTTCCACTACCTTAGGATCTATATAGTTATGAATAGCCCATGAATAAATTAAAATAGTAAAGGCATGGTTATTTATCATACCTTCTACTTCAATCATGTGTGATTGAAACTCTTCTTTCTTGTTGTCCAAGGCTGCATAGATCCTTGGAACACTTCTTCCCATGTCCTCCACTATTCTTCTTGTTGGATATTGTGGAAAGCTCTCATGTTTTTAGATTTTTGAGGACAATCCCTATACTTATGATCTCCTTTACAACCCCAACATTGCATTGGTGGCTACCTTGGCATTTCCCACCAGACTCAACCATATTGGGCTCTCTAAAGAATGAATGTCCCTGAGGATTATTTATAAAGAATGGAGGCTTTCTCCCCTTCTTCCTCAGTTATCTGTTAAACTTATTCTCGTCCTTCCAAGCCTTCTGGAAGGTAGGATTTTATTTTTGTTGATAATACAAGCACTTAGCTCTTCTTATGGTTTCTTCCAAAGTTTTAATATTATCATACTGAATCTTGTCACTGATGAAGGATGGTATTCCACTCAGATATCTTTGGATCTTAGTTGTCTCATCTTTGATGAAGGAGACATACTTCAATAGTTCGAGGAATCGCCTTTCATACTCATCAATGGTCATGTTTCCCAGCTTGAGTTCAAAGAGATCTTTCATCTTTTTATCGTAATACCTCTTGGTCAGGTATTTATTCTCAAAATTCCCCTTGAATTCCTTCCAAGTCACATTTTTCTCTCTGATGTTTTGTACTTGCACAAGATTATCCCACCACATGGATTCCTTACCTTTCAAATGATATATGGAAATTATTTCCTCTACATGGGAAGAATATTTATGCAATTGGAAGTACTTCCTCATGCCTAACATCCATGTCTCAACATCTTCATCCTTCTTGTGCTCTCCATAAAAAGTAGGAGGCTTGATATTTCTAATTTCTCCCTTCAATTCATCCACTTCAGACCTCCTATGCTTCCTGACAAGGGATGGACTTGAGTTTCTATGTGCCCTCCTATTGGAATTCCCTTGAGAGTGGTGGTGGTGCATGCTGACACTCCTTGATCTTCTTTTCTCATCAAGGGCTTTGTGGCTTTGTGACTTGCTGGAGCCACTCTCCTTATATAACTTCTTCTCAATTATGTCTAGGATTTTCATTAAATTCATGTTGAAGTCTTCCTAGTGCTCTTTGGCCTTCATAATCCTTTCATTATCATCTTTGTGGCTCTCGACATCTGCCTTCAATTTTCTGATGGTCTCCACAAAATTGATGTCTTCATCCTTTACTTATCCATGTCCATTGGAATTTGTTCCTTCAATTCCCATATGGACATTCATTCCTCTAAATTCATCTTCCTGACTATAAGCCTCTTGCGCATCCTCCATATCTCTTCACTCGAGGAAGATTTTGTTTTGTTTTGGTCGCCAAAAACTATGCAAAAGTGTGCAACCAACATAACTCTTATCATGTTAACTGTCTAAACAAAGACATGCAAAAATGTACAATTCTGGTTTATAAATGATCACAATTCCTTCTGTTGATATTATGAGAAATTTTACTTTCCATAGACAATTTATGGGTGAACAATTGTCCTATATTATTCCATACCTTTCTAATGACTATTCCCTTGCTCAATTATGAGTTTTGAGTAGGAATTTATGACTATTTGAGAAATGGTTCTTCCTAGAAGGTGATCTATGTTTAACTATTATTAATTCTCAGAGCCGAATTGGCCCTTGAATCCTTTCTAGATACTCTCTTCTGCTTCAAATCCTTTTCCTTACTTCTTTGGATACAGGTTTGTTCAATCAGGTACCTCACGGGCTCCTTATCTAATCCCTTTTTTGTTTCAAACATAATTTTTGGGCACTAGCCCCTTTTCTTCAGCCCCCAAACACACGTGACCATGGATGTGAACAAGTGCTATCAGATAGGTGCTTATCGAGAGCCTTGAGAGCTTCGGGGCTCTGGAACTTAGACTTTAGAAGATCTTTTTACTTCATGCATCCCTTCTCCTGAACACCAAATCAACGAACCCTTGCACAGTACATATTCAGAGATTTGGGGCTCCCCTTGTTCAGAGATTCATACAAATTACACCTTGGTTTCCCCTGAATGCTCGGATTGATGAAATCCCAGAGTCTCATCATCATCCACTTTCCATTGTGCCACCTGGTAGAGTTACGGATTGGACACGTGCAAAACGTCTAGTCTGTCCATGTCACCCTTTGTGACATAAACTGTCGATGCCACTCCAGAAGTTTAGGCTCTAGCAAATTCTCCTTCGGCACATCATGAAACCCCTAGACTATCAAACTCCCAAACTTCAGAACCCTCTAGGGTCCACTTATCTCTATTTTCGTCAATCCAGGTGGTGACATGTGGTCCCACTATTGAGCAACACGTGTTGGGTCGCTATTGGTTCTAAGACCATGTGAAAAGTACAAAATTAGATGATATGTGGCATGCCTAGAAGAGTTCCATGTCACCCCCCCATGAATACATCATTCCACGTCACTTCAAAACTTTGGCACTTTGGGACTTTAGAGGTCTGCAAGTTCTTCCAACCATTTTCCCTGAATACTGAACTCCCGAACTGTTTAACCTTTCAGGGACCATGAAGTACAAATGTCACCAATCGAAGTGGTGACATGTGGCCCCACCGTCAAGTGACATGTGTTAGGATCCTGTTGGTCCTAAGGGCCTATCAAAAGAATGAAAATGAGTGACACATTGTGGGCCTAAGTAGGTCCACGTCACCCCTAGGTGACATCACTGCCATGTCACTTCGACGCTCTGAGCCTTCAGAGATTTCTTCCCCCCATGCAACCACAAACCATTTCTTCTAGTGTGCCGAAAATCTGAACCTTCTTAATATTTGGACATGTATCCCTTGAAATAGACGGTCAAGGTTGGTTCCATACTTTGGGATGTCAACAATATTCTCCTCTTATAGTTTTAAAATGACCGGAGGGGTGAAGTATGAAGGACTTCAGTGCTTATCCTCCGCACATATTCTTAGGATGTGAGGGGCATGTCCCTTCTTGAACTATTCCAATGGCTCAAGTTTAACATTGTATCCCTATATCACGCCTATTATGGTTTATGAAACCGCTATTCCTCCTGAGATTTCCAATACCACCCAGGATATCTCTTAGTGCCCTCTTGGCAGTTTGTATATCAATTTTTTCCCTTTTGCCAACAATTCCTCATGACTTTCTTCTATAACCACTTGTACGATCCATCCAGGCTCAGTGTTGAAACCTTGGCTCTGATATCAATTTGTGACGACCCCCAGCCACCCTCGTCGGGGACAATGCCAATACTCCAAAACCAAAATGATCCGATACCAATTTGTAATGTCCCTTGGACACCCTTGTCGGGGACAATGCCATTACACCAAAACAAAACTACTTTGATACCAATTTGTAACGTTCCTTGACCACCCACAGGTCGAACGACACTACCTCAAACACATACGGTATCAAGCTTTGTTATAGGTAATTAAAATTGTCCATGCCCAGACATACACAATCTTGGAAATGGAAGACATGGTTGTTTGCAGAATAAATCACATATAAATTTAACAGAAATAAACAGAGAGAACATGAATTTATACATGCAACAAAACACATGATATTATTATAAGAATCACAGACATGTACTAAAATACATCATTAACCATTAAGAACATAAATGATACTTATCTCTTAATTATAGTGCATTGACTACGTGTAGGCCTTCCAAAAACCTCCCAACCTTAGACCACACTTATCATCACTTTCGTCAGTGGGTCACCCCCGATCTGGCACTAAACTCTATCAAGAAAGGGATTCGTAGGCTAAGAAAGGACAACATGAAGTTGCACTACTCTACATGAAGGATTTCCTCCAAGGATAAACTTACACCCACCGCTCACAGACTCTAATTCCCCACATTCTTGTCCCACCCCAGGAGTATACACCTTCATTGTAACATAGTCCATCGATTTCTCCACCTCCTTTCTAGGGCTTCAACGACATGACAGACAAGAATTCTTAGATCTCTGTAGCTGCTATTGGACTCCCTCCAAAAGATATCACTTCCCCAACAACTCTCTCACCTGAGGAGAGTTAATCACAGGCATGCAAACTTGCTTCTCCAACCAAGGGTGTAACAACCCACCTCTTCAAACCACAACAATAGATCATGTAAGTAAAGGGGACGAATCAACACATTACAGAGGTTCACAATGGAGGAAATATATCTCTCCACGTGCTTGTTTCGTGTGTGGGTTAAATGCACAAAGGATGAAAATAATCCTAAGGATGAACTCATGGGGAAAATGGCCAAATGAAAAACATGCAACCCGCAGGGTATAGGTTCAACAAGTTATCAATTCAGGCTCATTGTAGAGGTTTGAGATGGTCAAGGTTTCAACAAATTGTGTTCATTGTTTTACTTCCTCCTGCTAACTGCATGCATGAGTGGAAAGAATCACAAAAGAATCCCTAAAACAATCAAAATCCCCACATATATTTGCATGTGTCTGAGATGACACATGGCACTCATGAAGCGTGTTCCTCTCCATTTGGAAGTTGTTCCTCTCCCCAAAAATAACTTAGGATAATTCATATCTTCCTTACAACATTTAGAATAGTAATACATATAATTCTCTTGGATTTAAGCTCTTAATATTAGCGCCTTTTTCCAACCTCTATACCCCCTCCCTTACCCAACCTAGTGGAGCCTAGTCCTCCGTACTCTTTCATCATGGTCAGTCTACATGCATTGATTCTTTTATATTAATGATTTGAATATTTACATATACAAAACAAGCTCTTGGCCTTAGCATCCTAGGCTCTATTTCCCATCTTTCACATAAGTGTCCTAGCTTATCATTACTTGGCTCACCAACCTATGAAACATGTTTATAATTCATGATTAAAATTTAGGGCTCGACCTTGGGGTATTACACCATAGTATCCTCTTCTCCCCGCACCCATAAGTGATATCAGAGGATTAGAAGGGATTCATTTGTTTAGGGAAAATAATTATGTGCACACCATTTTTAATCGATCGGGTTGGCCCGTGACTCCAACCTCACAATCCACTTTCACATCCTAAATGAAACCATAATTCACCCACTTATAACATCCACATGAGGAATGTAAAATTATTTGGTAGTATAAGTTAGTATTTTGGGGATAGGCATCCAAATAACTCTCCATCAACATTTTTCATAGAAACTTAGAAAGTTGTGAAATAGGGTACCAAAATCATCCCAATCAAGCATTCCTACACCATAAGGTAGGGATACACCCATGAAGGGTTGAAGGTTGAGGTCTAGTTAATTTTTGCATGACTTCTTGGGTCACCCATCCCATGGAAAACATCCATCCTCTGATCAATTTCTAAGGTCGAAAACATGAATGTCATGCTTGATCAAGGTGACTTGGTGGACAAATTATAGGTATTAGCTACCCAAGGTGGTCATTGTGGGATGCAATTGGACTTCAATTATATTTTGAACAACTTTTGGGAAATATCGCTAGTACTTCTAGGATATTTCCCTTTCACCCCTCATTAAAACTAATTGTTCATCCCTTCACTAGCATCTCCTCAAGTGGGTTTTTTCCCCACAATCGAGTGATTTTTTGGAGGTCCAGTGTGATTTGAGAGGAAGGATGTTACATCAAATACGAAACGTACATTATTTTTTATATTCCCCCATGCGAAGTATGAAAACAACCAAACTACCATTTACATTGTTGTTATATGTATGATTGTCACCATTTGATTACATGCAGTTTATGAATACATTGTTACGATAATTTGTAAAAATATTGTTCCATCATTTCTTCTCATCATCATTATCACACATCCACATATAGTATAGAATCATAGGGGAACCATAACATCCCCATCGTTCTAGGCGCTTGATAAATATACCCCCAATTTTATAAGGTGTCCCTAACTTAGTTGATACATCAGCACAACCGTCGCATACATTGGTGAGTGATACATGTATGGAATCAACATTGATTGGATATAAATTTATTGGAATCACTATCCAGATCACTTCAACTAGAATTCCTCCACCACTGGGAGGTGGAACCCAACCTTCATCGCAAGGTACAATCTCCCAACCATCCTCACAAGGAAAACCTAGAGAATACCTAGCTAATCACATCATGTCTTTCCACTTGTGGTGTTATTCCAATAGCATTATAGAATATTTCATTCACCTACGACTGTTCCAAATATTTCTCATTGGTCCCTCTGCCAAATGGTATGTGGAAGAAAAATTCATGCCCCACTCAACCTTTGAATCATTAGAGAAGGCCCTTTTATCCTTATTCCAACTCCCAATGTGCCATGACACCGGCTTGGAAATTTTATCCGAATTGAAACAAACCTACTCCATCCATATCACCAATCATATTCATGAATGACAAAGAAGAAGAAGAAGAAGAAGTATTTGCAAAGAAGATACCACCCCACAACAACGACTAGACTAGTTTCTCAAATCACTAGTCGCAATCATTGCCATTGTTTTATCATTGATGAGGCCATTTGTGTCATTCCCAAACACGTATGGAAACAACTAGGATCACTCTAGTTAGTTCTCTCCATAATAACCAACATATATTATGATGGTTGACCCTCCCAACCATAGGGCCTTTATGAAAATGTACCTGTATAATTGGGGGGTAACACAATCCTTATTGACATTGAAGTTATAGACACCCAACTTGATTACAATATCCATTTTGGATGAAGCTACATGTACACCATGAAAGTAGTAATGTCTTATGTATTTCTCACCATGCTCATTCTTCACAATGGGAATATCATCACTACTAACCAACTAACCCATTAAAATAACATCCTTCCACTTATCGATTCAATTTTTTACCTTTTACCAATGGTATACATTGAACCAAGGATCTTTCACAACCCATCATTAATCGGTTCATACCAAGGATACAACCCTTCCCCCCCAATGCAGACTAAGTCTACGTTGTTACATCAGCTCAGAGAGATATTCTCGATGACCCTCCCCTAAAGGAATCATTGAGACACACCTCCACCCCTACTCCTACATCACAAGAACTTCCTGAGGAAACCCCCTTACAAAATTCCCAAGGGGAGTTACCTAAAAACCCACCAACAATGGGTCATATCCTGATTTGGAAGACAGTACCATAAGTCATTACCCAAATAACATTCTTTTATCTTTTCCCTAGATTAACATCATACCAGGTTGTTGCTACCCTCACCTTACCAAATATGGCGATAGATATTCATGTATCATATCTTGAACCACCAACTATGGTACTAGGATTATCTCTCCCACCTCAGCCTACAGTTTCAGGTATGCAAGCAGTGGCTCAATCACCCACTCACCCAACCAGTCACACATCTTGGGGCAATACTATTACAAGAAGAAACCCAAATAATCACAAGGGGTGGAACTTCATCAACAAACGAGGCACCAGGAGGAAGAAAGAACCCACACTTCATTCCCCACCATGCATCCAACACCCATGTATGCTTTGTGCTACCGTTTGACACCCTAACCAATTTTTCCATACATTACCTAAATTATGCAATCTCATTCAACTTACTAAACTAGCACCCCTACTCCCTATCCTCACAATGAAACCTACCGCAAAAAAATCCTCTTCCACAAATATGAAGGGCTTGCGTAGAAACCACACATGCACCCTATATAGGTAATACAGTCATTACACACATCATTTCCTGACTATCCCTACCTTCCGGGAGACTTTGAGAGTAGTGAGACAAACACCACTACTAGAGCCCTCTAAATATAACCCCACTACTACTAGAAATCAAACCATTTACTATGTCTCTACATTAGTAAATGAAAATTTGTGATTCTTTTGTGTGTTATGTTACCAAATGGATCATTAAACATATAGGTTCCCACTCATTATCGAAGGACGTGCATGCCATAGGGATTCCATCCCAACCATTACACTGTAAGTTCAACCTCCATATGACTAGGCCTTGAAAAATCCCCTTCCTATCAATCACATCATGCCCCCTCAATGGCCAAAACTCCTTCCTTTGACCCCAATATACATTTCCATGCCACCCACTTTCCTGCATGGACCCTTCTTCCCACCAAAAAAAATGGTTGTATGACCCTTTATATGGCCCCAAATCCCACACAAACTAAACCTAAATTGTGTAGGAAATTCTAGAATCTTACCTGGCTCTCTCGCAAGATAAATTCACATCCTCATATACTCATACCACTCTAAAAAACACACAAATCATCTCTCAGAACTCAACTTGAGCAAGTACAAATGAGGAAGTAGTATGGGCCCCACATCCACATATATGCACCTTTCCCAATCTTTAACTCCCCTATTCAGAAACTCAAGAGATCCATATTTTACCATTTTTCCTTGGGATCCTAATTTTGTCATCTACACATCAACATGCTTTGTTCTCCATTTTATCATACAGTCTCAGGGAACCCTTTTGGCACCCTGGAGTTAGGCACACATGTTCCTTGTTCATTAATCATCACATAATTGTCATATGTTCTTGTTTATCAGATCTTTTTCATCTTAGGCATTTGGTTTTTGTATGTACACGTACTTATCATGCACACCAATCATCACTTCAGTCTTGGACACCCTATGGCCCCTTCAGTTATATGTTAAAAACTAACATGCACTCATACCCACTACAAACAGTTGCATATCCAATTTATACCCCTCGAACATCTACCCTTAATATCCCCACAGCTGGATCTGGGCTACCATCACCTCTATTGAATTTAGGTACTCTCAACTAGTATAATTCTAACCTACATTAGTTTTCCCACATATATTTACCCCTTGGAATATTGGCACTCATTTCATTCTATCCATTAGACTTGGGATTCCTAGTAGTATTACACGCCACCCTTCATCAGTTACATTCCCCTACTTGCACCCCATGAGGCCAAGACATGCTTCAATGGAGCACCCATTTCTATATGTGTACTTTATCCCAATCATTCTTTATTTATTTGGTAATTGTATAAAGAACATTTGAAATTCCATTAAATCGAGTACATTTTTTCCATCGCCCTCGATGGAATCTTTTTCATTGGCACACAACAACCCATGCTTCCCTTGGTTGGGGAATTTCCCTTTCAAATTTGAAAATATGCCCATATCATAGCCCAAATAATGACTATCATCAACACACCTGTCCCAACAATTTTTATTTTGACCTATCATCCACTTCTTTGTAGTCTCACCCATTCATCATAGTTACCCCAATATCTAGTCGTCCCCGTGACACCAAACCATGTTTACGGTTGCTACCATATTTCCACTTTCCCCCAACCAAAGGTCATCCTCGAGTATGAGACATATTCATTGTAGTTCATGTCACCATTTCATCCATCCTCTCCTCTATTCATCCCTTGATACATGTTTGATCAAATCGAAGCCGTGAAGCCCTTTTCTTCTTACAGTCACAACCCTTCCTTGTCAACGTTAGCACAAATTTCCAGGAAGATGTAACTATCTTAGCTATCATTCCATTATTACTTAGTAGTCTCAGACGATAGAAAAATAATACTTATTGTTTTCTGATGTCATTGATCCCCATGACATTCAAAATCAACAAAGTTTCATGTTATGGTGGGTTTTACTCTATGACCGTTGCAATTTTCATTAATTGATCGAATACCTTTGAATTTGTTACATCATCAATTCCTCTAAGTTATATGTGCCTCGATTGAGAGCATGTCCAGTAATCAGAACCATCATATGTCATTATTTGATGCCCCCGAGGGTGCTGCATAAATCTACTTCATCCACAATATTCAGTTTCTATCATTCCATTTATGGTTTCATGACACGAGCATGGGGCATGACTGCCTCATTTGTACATATCTTTCCATTTTAGTTTTTTTTGGATAATAATGGTCACATTCAAAATCCCCTTTTCCTCTAATGGATGGCTCTCATAGTTCAGTTGAGTATTTTTTACAACTCTCCTATGCTATGGAAATTTTAGTAAAATAAACATTAATGTATTTTGGCTATATGTATCCTCCTAACTAACACATCAGGGGGAATATGTTATCCCAAAAATATTTCTCATAGAAATACACACAGTGGATGAAGAAACCACAAACACAGATACAACATACTGCCAACATTTACAGAATCAACTCTAGCAAGATAACCAAAACTATACAGAAAACCCATAAAGTTCTATGTGCTTCCCATAAATCCAGTGTGTGTGCATTCACATGTGCCAAAACAACTCCAAATGTGCACAATGCATAGCTTGCACAAATTTCCATGAAGAAAATCATGCATATGTGGAAACAACACATTTATGAATTTGGTCAAGAATCAACCACTTCCACAGTAATGTAATTCAAGACAAGACCCCAAGATTGAGCCAAAATCTTAGCTTAGGATGAATGAAAATATTGGATGTACCCCAAAGGGTCCTCCTATTCACACTTGAAGCAAGCTATCAAATACCTAATTCTATGATTAGAGGGCTATGGTATGCAAAAATAGTAGAAGTTCATTGTAATTTTATGTTTTTCAAATAATCTTAAAGAAACCACTTTGTTCTCTCAAGAATAGCTTGGGAAAGTATAGCATAGGGAACTCTTTTCTCCTCTTGGAAGGATTTTCCATAGATTTCTTCATCATTTTCAATTTAGAATAGAAGAGTAGAAGGTCTGCTTTGAGGGATTCAAGATCCCTCGCTTAGGAGGAATATGGGATTCATAAATCCCACATTTCTCCTCTTGATGATCTCAATTTCAAAACACCATTCTCTATTAGGTAGCCACTCCTTGTCTTCAATGTCATGCATCCTTTGTTGATAGTTGTTTAGTTTATTTTTTTTAATCATTCTCTTTTTTTGTGTTGATATATGCTTCTTTTCTTGTAGGTTCACTAACCTTCTAACCATTGTTCTATGGTTTTTAGCTATTACAACTAAGCAATCAAGGGTCCTCTTTTTTCTCACCCAAGTGAAAAAAGGAAACAAACAATTTACATAGTTGTGGCATTTGTAACATTCAATATAGGGGACCACATAAACATATATTTCTTGAAAATTTCGCCCATATGCTCGACAATCTACAGATTTATGTCTAAATTTATTACAAGTAAAAAAATAACCGAGAAAGAAACTTTGATCACTGGGAGCCATTGATCCTCTTTCTGATGTAGTCCTTCTAAATTCATGCTTTAGTTGATCACGATAGTCTCTTTTCTTGTTTCCTTCATAATGATTGAATCTTCTTTGATGCCTGGAGGTAGAAGACCTTCATGGGTATACACTTATTTTTCATTCATTCCTCTTTGATTCTTTCTAACCATAATCACTTCCTCTAGTTGCCTAATATTATTCTTTTGAATGATCTCCATTGTTTGAAGGTTATCCTTTGAATGCTTTCATTCATCCTTCTTGACGAGTCCTCTAATGACTTCTACATGACTCCTTTTTTCTGATTCTTTTTCTATCATCTTGGAGTTTGAACCCTTCTAAACATGAATTTTCTTGTATCCTGGTCCAGACTTGTCATAGTAAGGGCATCAAATGCTCATAATTTCATCCAATATTTCAGTGTTTTTCTATTTCATTTCCTTCATTAGTGAGACTATTTCTGCTTCCAAGCTCTCCTTCATTTTTCCCTTTTCTTCCAACTAGTTTTTGAGTATTTCTTCAATCCTTATGAATTCTTCTACCTGGACCTTTAAATTTATAATCATCTGTTGGACTTGTTTGGAGTTTTTGTTGGGATTTTTTGAACCCTCCCTTAGCTTGATCAATTCTTCCTTGAGTGATTTATTTCTTTTCCTTTCTCTTTTTAGCTCACTTAAGGCATAAAAAGATATACTTCACCTTATTCAAGATATACTTCACCTTATTCTTCATAATCCTCTTTATCATTTTGTTGAGTTTTCAATGCCATAAAAATAACTCTTTCTGTCATTTTCAATATCATTATTCTTATCAAATGAGGAATTGTGTTCTTTTGAGTAGAGGATTTTCTAGAAGAATTTTCTTTTATATCCATTCTTCTTTCCTTTCTAATATTTATTTTATTTCTTGGGAAATTATTCTTCATCACTTTCTACATTCTTAGCATAAAGACAATTGGAATAAAAATTACCAATTTTACCACAATTAAAACATTTGAAAGGAACCTTACCTTTGTACTTTCCAGTTCCTTGATGCAGGAGCATCGCCAACAACAAGCGAGCGTGGGACAAATGCAAACACATTTTTGGCACATGATGAATTGTTTGAAATGTTTTGAAGTTTTATACACCAAACATAAGTGAAATAGTTAAGAAAGGGTGTACTTTCAAATTGTAAATAGATCTTGAGTGATCCACTCTCATCTGTAGTAGATAGAGGCATTTATTTGCAGTTAATGAAAGTAGGTAGATTTAAATTTCTAGATTAGACAGTTTTAGGAGTTGGAGGGAAAACAACTATAGACACCCTCCCTTGTATCATTGTAACAATGATGGAAGAAGATCATAGAGCATAGAAGAGTAGCAGAGAGCTGTGTAGAAGAATCCATGTACAGAAGACTGAACTTAATATATGAATCTTTGATTCCAGACTCATGGTATTATAACGCCTTCTGTGTGCATATGCTCAATGTCATGCTTATAGTTGTTTTACTCTTTCTATTGTACATTTGCTGTGATGTTGTGTATGTATGATTTTTTGTTAAATGTTGAAATCTGAGAGAGAGAGTAAGGAATGAATTTCAATTGTTTCTCAACTTGAGTGAGTAAAATTCCTGCAAGGAGTGCAGTGGAGTTTGTCCGCAAGGAGTGCGTTGACAAGGGTTCAGATTTTTTATCTTTGAAAGCTCAGGAGGGATAACATTGTTCTCATTCTTGCAGAAGTGCAAGTTAAGCATAGGATCCGTGCAAGGTGTGTGCAGGCTAAATAGAGTCTCAGAGCTTACAACTTGAGGGAATTGTTGAAATATTGTTGTCGCAAAGAGAGTGCACAGAGTTGAAGAATTCAATACTTGGAAGTATTTGAAGGGTTGCCACAAGGAGTGCGTGCAGGAGTCTTCTTGAAGACTCGAGTTGTGGAGAAATATCAGGAGGGTTAGTACCTTGAAGCGTTCAAAGGGAGACGCTGCAAAGTTACTTTGCAGGAAGATAAGTTCCAGCAAAGGAATAGCTTGTTCAATTCGCAGGAGTTGTCAAGAGGGAATCGGACGGTCAGAATTCTTTGTGGAGAATTTGTGAAGTCTTGAGAGCCGTCAGATATTATAGAGGAGAAGGGAAGTTATGGCAAGTATTCTTCAAGTGCAATATTAGGAGAAATCAAACCATAGGATCCAAGTCGACAAGGGCCGCTGGATCACTCTTGAATTCTCACTTCAGGGATTCGCGAGTTGAAGGACCAAAAACCTTACATCAAGATTCATGAAATCACGAAGTGCAAAGTCCCGATAGAGCGAGAAGTTTCGTTGTGAGGCCAACATTAATAACGAGTCAGTATTTAGCATTTCAGTGTTTTGGAAGATAAGAGGTCGAGACTTTTGTTCTGAAAGTCTCGAAGTTGTGAATTGCGATAGGGAGTAATGAGGAGTTCGGGATCTCGGCACTTCGGGTGTCGGGATAAAAAGGAGGTAGTGCTTGGGAAGTGAATTTGTGAAGTGCCGAGAGCCGAGGCACGAGTATGAACACATGGCAGAACCACAAAATGGGGCCCGCGTGGTTGACAGGAGGACACGCACCGCAAGAGGAAAGGAGTCAACACTCCGTTTATTTCTCACATCTCGATGACTCGCGAGATAAGAGCACGGGAGCTCGACGTTGAAACTCATGAAGGGGTGAGTAGTGAGAGGCACTATCATTAATCCTAGCCGATGGTCACACATGGAGGGAACTGACAAGGGAAGGAGCTATACCCGTATCGACATTTCGGGTATCGTGAATTTGGAAAGGAGGAGTCGAGATTTTTGGCTCGCGAACTCGTGAGATTGCGAGTTGCGACAAGCACCTTTGGAATTGGGCCTTGGTTATAGCACTGTGGTCACTTGGAGGAGGTGGAGATCACGCCTAGTGTTGTTCACACAAGGGAGCTTCCCGAGGGACCTGTGGACCTATAATTTGTGATTCCATCAAGGAATCGAAAGAGCTGATCCGGCTCAAAGGAGATTAAGAACGATCCTGTGAGCGG
This sequence comes from Picea engelmannii, assembly GCA_009831015.1. Classification (NCBI taxonomy): domain Eukaryota; kingdom Viridiplantae; phylum Streptophyta; class Pinopsida; order Pinales; family Pinaceae; genus Picea; species Picea engelmannii. The sequence continues at coordinate 666,917 of ML780497.1, read as the reverse complement.
ACGTTGAACCGAGGGTCGATAGAGTCCTGCATCATTCCTCTATTCAATCTCCTCACAAATTTGGCTATCTCTTCATCTTCATCTGAATCATCATTATAGTTTTATTTTTTGTTGGATTACTGAGAGGGGGGTGAACCAGTAATAGATAAATTTAATCCTTTTTAACCATAAAATGCAAGTATTATATCAATGTATCATTATCATCCAATAGTTGCAGAGTAAATCAAGAATGAACAAATGAGCAATCGTATACATACATAGTACACCAATGTTTTTACGTGGAAACCCAAAGAGGGAGAAAACCATAGAATTATTTTTCTTATATGTATTTAAGAATTAAATTCATTGGATGTACCAACTCCCTTTGTTTTCTAGATGCAACTGGAACAAGGCTCCAAAACCCTAGTTTCTCAGGATACAACCTGAGGGAAGCTCCAACTCCCCAATTCTCTAGATACAACTAGAAGGAGGATACAACCCCCTATGTTCTTTGGCTACAACCGGAAGGTGGCTACAACAACCTATCCTTTCCCTATCCAACCACCCTAAAATATAAGTAGAATTATAGAACCACTGTCACACTATCACTGTGAGATATAATTTTGTGAACTTGTACCAATCAACCTACACCAAACAACCTGTAATCAACCCGTACCATAAACAACATGTAATCAACCTATAACATAAACATGTGAATCAACCATGCACCAACCTATACCATCAATGAGTGCATCAACCATGCACCAAATACGTACCAATCATGCATCAGATACACATGAACTATGACTCATCAAGATGTACCAACATCATCAACTATGCACCTTATGTATGTGCCAACTCATCAACTACTTGTCTCAACCATGTACCCAATATGTACCTCAACCAAAATCCCTCATCAATTTCATCATCCAAATCTGATTTGTAACTATGTAATAGACCTAGTGTATATGATCACATACCTAGAAACCTTCTTTAACTTTAACAACAACAGACTATCATTTTCATCAAACTTTACTTTAGACTCACATGACTAATTTTGGATTAGTCAACAACCCTAACTTGAAATAATCATAACTATGCACCTGTAATGAATAAATATCTGAAAATAGTACACAATTTTCTTTAGTGTATTTTATGCAATTCATCCAGGTTTCACTACTTGGAACCTCTCAGAAAACGAGTTATAGAAAAAATGGCATACCTTGTTGAATTTTGGATTATTCTAGAGAGTGATATTGTAGAGTGTGCCCTGTACGGAATATTTGTTGTATGGATATGAAAATGATACACACAATAATACATACTGTACTCTAACCAATACATTTTGGCTTACTAAATTTTGATCTTTTATGAAGAAGTTATGACGTTTTTACCCAAAACACCCTTTTTAGACCAGTTTCAAGACTAGCCACAAACCCTATTTTCCATGGAGTGTAACTCCAAAAATACAATGACCCACATGATGAAAGTTTTATCAAAACTACATGGATATGTTTCCTCAACGGACTCTAGATTTCACGCTCTGAATCACTATATAAAAAACGTTATTACTAAAATGGTGAGATGACCTATAAATAACATACCTTAGAAAGCATCATCAAATAAATTTATCCTCCTTTCAATTTTGACCTTCTTTACTTCACCTTCCCTTTGAAATTCACCCTAGATATCCTTTGGTTACCTTAATCACTTGTATATATTCAATATTCTCAAGTGTAATTAAAATAATAGATCCTTGCCTCTTATTTATACTTTTATGTAGCTTCCTCAAGGGGTTACCTTCTAACCATCTTAAACCACATTCCTTATTTTAGTGATAACCTACTTCTAACTGCTTGTCCACTTAGTAATTTATCCATTAAATTTATTATTTAAATAATTTATTTTGTATCCACTTTGACTTATAGTACACTCATCACTTCACTTTATTATTGAAATAATTTCTTCTTTGCAACCACTTTGACTACTTTGACCTTTTGGGGCTTCTAGATGACTCATGAGGGTTCTCCAACTTCACATGGCCATAACTCTTTAACCGTGAGGATTGATGTGATGTTCCACATACCATCGGAAATGGCATGACATGTACTATCCATCTAGAATAGTCTTACCTTCAAATATATTGAAACTCATATCATCCTTTTAGGGCTTCTAGATGACTCGTGAGGGTTCTCCAACTTCACATGGCCATAACTCTCTAACCGTGAGTTATGTGATGTTCCACATACCACCGAAAATGGAATGACATGTACTATCCATATAGAATAGCATTACTTTCATATATATTAAAACTCATACCATTATACATCAAATAAAATTGGGTCCATTACCTAAACCTTTGTGTTATCAGAACTCACTACTGGACTTTTTTCAAGGGTTCAAATCAATGGAAACCAACACAAATAATCAACAATACCCCCCTTTGACATTGATGGCAACACTCTAATGTAATACTAAATTCATATCACTCATGCTCCCCCTGTGACCATCGCTCCCCCTGGAACCATGCCTCTATGTTATTTCTCCAAGCATTTACCTTTGCATATGATAAATCTCTCCCCTTTTCTCATCAATGGAAAATGTATCTTTCCATCTGCGGTTGCTCCCCCTAACTGAACTGTCCTTGGGGATACTCCCCCTGACTGAACTCTTCCTAAAACTGATATCCCAACCTGAACTGTCCTCTTTATGGTGTTTCCTCATGTAAATATAAGACATATAAGATAAGCATTCAAAATAATTCATTTTGGAGTAGAAATTATTCTGAGTCTCTGGCGAAGAAACTCAGAGGCTTTCGTTGGAAGAGGTTTTGTAAATATGTCTTCCACTTTTTCTTTTTTTCCCACATATTCAACTCTGGTGTTCTTATCTATAATTTGTTCCCGTAGAAAGTGATACTTTATTGGAATGTGATTCATCTTGGAGTGCATCACCTGGCTCTTTGAAATACTGATGTCGCTTGTATTATCACAATATATTAGAATGGGCTCATCATACTCAACCCGTATATATGTCAAAGTTTGTTTCATCCAAAGAACCCGAGTACAACATCCTATTGCTGCAATATAATATTCTTTGACTATATCTAAAGATACTGACGATTGTTTCTTGCTTAGCCAAGATAATAAACACTCACCCAAGTAGAATTTTTCTCCACTGGTGCTTCGTCGGTCATCAATGCAACCTGCCCAATCTTCATCTATGTAGAAAATAAGTGATAGATCCTTTCATTTTGGATACCATAATCTAAACTCTTCTGTTCCTTTGAGATATCTGAAAATCCTCTTCATTGCTAATACATATGATTCCTTTGGTGCTGCTTGAAATCGTCCCACCTGTCCAACTTCCTGCACTACATCTAGTCTGGATGTTGTGACATATATTAATATAAAAACCATTGACATGTATTTCCTCTAGTCTATAGAATTTGAACCATTATTTTTGCTCAACTTGCAACCGGTTTTCATAGGAGTGGTAACCGGTTTACAATATTCCATTCCGAACCTCTTTAGCATTTCTCTAATATACTTAGTTTGAGAAATAAAAATTCCTCAGTTTATTTAATGTATCTAAAGAACCAGAAAGAAGGATAGTTCTCTAAGTAATGACATTTCAAATTCATTTTGCATATCCTTTGCAAATTTCTATCTTATCCTGTCATCATTACTTCCAAAAATAATATCATCAACATAAACTTCAATTAATAAAATATTATCTTGAGTTACCTTGATGTAGAGGTTGTTGTCATCACTTCCTTTTCTGAACTCTGCCTGCTATAGATATGTATCCAGTCTAGAGTACCATGCTCTATGAGCCTGTTATAGACCATACAAGGCCTTCTTCAATTTTCACACGTAATCTACGTTCTCTGACAACTGAAATCCTTTTGGTTGTTCAATGTAGAATTCTTCTTCAAGTTCCCCATTCAGAAAGGATGATTTCACGTCCATATGATACACTTTAATATTCTTGGAGAATGTACAAGACAAAAGCAATCAGATTGCTTCCATTCTGGAAACTGGGGAAAATGTCTCTTCAAAGTTGATTCCTTCAACTCGTGCGTATCCTTTATATACCAATCTAGCTTTGTTCCTTGTAACATGTCCATCTTCATTCAATTTATTTATAAAAACCCACTTTGTGCCAATCACATTCTTATTCTTTGGTCTTGGAACAAATTCCCAAGTGTTATTCTTCTCTATTTGATCCAATTCTTCATGCATGGCCTTATTCTAGAATTTATTCTTGTTGGACTTTTCAAAAATAATTGATTCAATCATAGATAAGAGTGCTAGGTGTGTTTGTTCTAGTGAATGGATTCTTCTTCCCGTCTCAAACCCTGCATCTTTGTTTCCGATAATCTGATATGAAGGATGATTCTTTTGTACTTGTTTTCTAGGTGTCTTTGGAGGCACTTGTTGAACTTGGTCTTATGCTTCTGTATGATCTTCTTCATCTTCCCTTTCTACTTCTTCTTCATCTTTTTCTTCTTCTTCGTAAAGTTGTTCCACTGATTCATTTTCTTCTTCCTTTGATTCTTGTCCACCTATTTCATCAATTGTTACATTGATTCTTTCCAAAACTTTATTCAATCTCATATTATAACTCTTATATGCTTTCCTTGTACTTGAGTAACCAAAAAGTACTCCTTTTTCCACACGAGAATCAAACTTTCCCATTCTACCATCTTCTCTTTTGATGTAGCATTTTCTTCCAAATACTCTGAAGTGGTTCACATTTTAAAGTCTTTCTTTCCATAGCTCTTAGGGAGTTTTGTGATTATTGTTTCTGAGCATTAGTCTTTTTTTGAATGTTGTTTCTTTATGGTGTAGTCCTTCTGAATTTATGCCTTGACTTTTCATGATCATGATTGAAGTTTGTTTTTGGCTTGAACATGGATGGTCTTATTGAATATGTATCTTCAATAGTTTTATTAGGTTCTGGTTGACCATGATTCCTTCCTTTGAGTACTTCTGCATAACTCTTTCTATTTTATTCATTCTTCTTTTCTAGAAACCTAGAGTGCTTTTCTTCATTCTCTATGATTGATGTGGATGTTTCTATCTCTTCAACGTTCTTATTAAGCTTGAAGATTTTACTTCTCAATGTGACAACTTCTTCTTCAAGATTCTCAACCTCTTCTTCTTTCTTCATTATCTAATACTTCATGACTTCTTATGTTCTTTTTTCTTCTTCAAGATAGATTTTTAATTTGATTATTTCTTCTTCAATTCCTTTCTCTTCTTGACCAAACTTTACCTCGAGATAGTTTAGATCATTAGTTCTTTCCTTAAGATGATCTGTCAATATATTATCTCTCATTCCTGCATATTCCTTATGTGCTGCTATGTTGCCTTCCAGGTAATTCTTTTGATATTCAATATTTTCTTTGATCTTTCTAGCTTCTTCTAGCCGACTTATTAAGTTCTCGATGACCTGTTGGGATTCTTCAAGAGTGTGAACACTTTCCTTTTGTTTCATCAAATCTTTCTTGAGTGAATTGTTTTCTTCTCTTTCTTTTCTTAGTTCATCAAAAGCACTAATAAATTCTACTTCATAATTGTCTTCTTTTTCAATTAGTTTTTCAGTCTCATTTCCTTCATGGCATTCTATTTCAAGATGTCCTCGTTTTTCACAATTAAAGAAAAAGAACATACCTTTGTTGATTATGTACTATTCATCTTCTGAATCTGTTTGACATGGTGACCATATTTCTTCTTGATCTATACCTGCATCTTCTTTGGCATTTTCTAAATCTGCGATGGGTGAATAATATATGTCATGTAACTTATTCCAAAGTTCTTTGGCTGATGAACATTTACCAGCCTTTTCTCTTACCTAATTAGGTAATCCTTCCCAGATGAAATCCATTTCTATTTTGTATTGTTCTTCAACTCCTTCTTGGATGCAGTCTTTTCCCTTTATGAACTATCATATCTTGTAACGACCGATATCCAAATATAATACCCCTATTCTTGTAAAAATACTTCCGTCCTTCCACTCCACATTTCATACTTTAAACCATTATGACCATTAAACAATGGTACTCTATTCTCAGAATAATCCATGATCTTGTTCCAGTGGTTAAACCTCTGGTGTTCTATTCAAGTCTATTCTTACCATGGGTGTTGATCTTAGGTAATCCTTTGTTGGTCTGTTCAGGTCTATTGTTGTTGTATGATGATTTGTTAGTACTTCTCCTCAAATAGAGATTGAACAATGGTGTTGAAGATGGACAAGGAAGAGAAGGAAAAGGTGGCTACACCTCTAGATGAAGTTTGTTATATATTGATGCATGAAATACCTGCGGGTGATGCGAAGGTGTTGCAACTACTCTTCCAGGCTCTGTCGATTTATATTTGTATTCACAATTATCGTCTGTTGTTGTCGTTGCTATTGTTGATTTCTATTTATATTTTCATTTTTGATCCGGTGCAGATGTCGATGTAGATGACCGTGATGCGGATGAAAGTGATTGTGATGTTGTTGTTGCAACTGCAACGACCCTTCATGATTTTTATTCTACGATTGCGATGAGAGAATGTTGTTGTTAAGGTTGAGGTCATCCATTTACTCTTCTTATTCTCTTGGGACTATGGAAAATGCTCCCTCCTTAGTTGAGCATGGGTGCAATAATGTTGATGTGGCCCCATCCTCTTGTACTATATCACTCTCTCGAGATTCCATAGAATTATTATTTTCCATGTTAGTTCTTTTTCCTCGAACCGAATTGATTAAAGACCTAATTGAATTCGTCTCACCTAGCTACAATCCAAATTGATTAAAAACATAATCCAATTCATGTATATTCTCATCTTGCCTTTGTTTTCCAATAGTTTCTATAATTGATTTGATGATCGTTTTATTGTTTATGATGTTATATATATCATTTATGTCAATCGTTATAGTGCAATGAGCGAGTGTCAATGGAGGTTGGTTTTCCTTTGCTTAATTATTTTTTCTTTTTTAAAATTAGAAAAATTTACAAATTCAACCATTTAGTTTTTCTGAAATTGAACCATATGAAATTAAATTATTTTATTAATTTTTTTTTAAGGAATGAAATTCATTAAATCAATAATCAAATTTCATTTAATATTTATTTCCATTTTATAATTTAAATCATATTATTAATACAAAGTTTAAAATAGACAAAGGGAGTCATCTCTTAAAGCACTTCGTAAGTTAAAGTCACATGTTTCAAACCCCTGGGCACACCTAAAATCTAGGCATGTAAAGGGGGTGTGCCCGGATCAATATTACCAAAAACAGATAGACGAAGTCGACATTTTTAATGAACATAGTTTTTTAAATAAAATAAAGTTTTATATTGATTTATTTATTTTTATAATTTTATCATTTAAATTTTCTTAAAATGAGTTGAGACTTTTAAAAACAAACTTTTATGGTCAAAATTTCCATAAATCAAGTATATCTACGAATTTTAACAAAATTTGGAAGGAAAAATTAAATAAATAAAAAATTGAGTTTGCCCACTTTTTAGTTTACTTCTCATTAATATTTATTAATGTCCTGTTGCATTATTAAATTAATCAAGTTAATAATTAAATTTGATAAAATCAATTTGTTTGACTGATGATTGTATTGGCATCATTAGTGTCAATGGTTGGATTACTCTAATGGATTGAATCATTGACTTAAGACATGTTGCTAACAATCAAATTCAACCAAATAAATATAATCTATTTAACATACATGTTAATATTCATTAGCTAGATTTGACTATGCTAACACGTGTTCTTAACCATTAGGCCCACACACAAATGAAGTTAATAACTCGACAAACTCAACTTCTATCTGGTGAAAATTCTTTCCAAAATATGGTAAAATGTTTTCCATAGTTAGATACGATTGATGCAAACATTGACAATGGAACTTTACCTTGAAAGTTTTAGTCCAATTTAACATAACCCAAATCATTGAAGTTTAGAAAAAAAAAATGAATCATTATGAAACTTTACTTTAGTAGAAAAAATAAACTCACAATAAAAATTATTCTTCCTCACTTATTAATTCACTCTAATGAAATAATAAAGAGAATTCCTACTTTAGGAACTAATGGTTGTTTCATGCTTTTGGTTTGGAGCATGATTTCCTCAATCAATACTTAAGTACTTTGGATTCTAAACACAATCAAATACTACAATTAGCACATAGCCAATTGTGCCTCATATAATTGTCTAATGCAATTACTCAATTGCAACTAATATAAATAATAAAAACATATGTACAAGACTTTATAAATGAACAAGCATAAGGCCTTTGTTTTACCTTTTATTTTATTTTCTTAAATCTTTAACTATTCAACTATCAAACCAAATAAAAAATTAATCATGTACTTTATTTAATGTTGGGTAGTCAACTGCTTGTGAATGGTTAGACTATTCAAGTTAATAAATGAAAAACAACTCATTAAAATAGAACAACTCGACTATGTGTTGAACCAATTGTTTTTCCTCCAATGCCAACCCTCTTTTCCTCCAATGCTAGCCCTCAAGTGTATAATTTCCTCTTAGGTTGAACTAAAATTGTTCTGTTGGTTTTGTCACATGGGTGAGGAAAAACACAACACTTGCATGCTTAGTTAAGTCAGTTAAACAAGACAGAAGTTTGTGAGTTGATTAGATCACCAAATACAAATGAAAGAAAGAAATAAAAACTAAAAACAACTAATAAATAAATGTTAGAGAATCTTGACAGAACTACAACCATGAAAACAAAAAAATTACCAATATATAGCTACCAATGGATCAATTTATTGATAGGCTAAACTCCATAGAGAATGGTAGGGACTTATCAGTCCCCTCTTCCTCCTTGGGAGGGATATTGAGTTCCCTAATAGAGATCTCTTTTCTTCATGAAATGGAAAGTAATAATGGTGAAGAAATACAATGACAATTCCCTCAAGAGGTGAGTGGAATGGCCCTTGCAATGGTGTTTGAATGATTCCAAGAGAAAATACGATTCTCAAAGAAGAATTCTTGCAACATAACAATACATTTAAGTTCTTATTTTTCTAGCACAACCATGGCACATATTTATAGTGTCCATTCATGGTAAGATATAATTGGTTCATAGTGTAAAAAGGGGGCCTTTTAGGGAACTTCCTATCCCTTGACCAACCTCCAAGCTAGATTTCTCTCAGATATGAGTGTCAAATCATGTTAGGGGTCGGCCTAGAAGTGGTTGAGAGGCCGACAATATTCATAAATGCATCGTTCATGGAAGTGCATGGATTTTATTGTAGACATTCATGCATCTTGCATAGAGTGTGCACTAAGCATTGTGTTATCCTGCACACTATGCGTGCACTTCCTTTGGTGAATTTGTGCACTTTGATTTTTGAACAAAGTATATACTTTTTCTCCTCTTAATGGATTTTGGTGTTGTAGGTGGACTAATTGCTACTAGCATTGATGTCTTTATTGAACCATTGTGTGCAATGTTGCGGTCGATTTTTCAGTGATAACAGATGACCCCTGATGTGTGAGGTTAGGAGCATACATATAGCTGAAATACATCAATATTTATTTTTTTGAGAGTTCCATTACAAGGAAGAGTGATGAGAGGAAATGCAAGAGTGATCCGCCAGAGGGAGAGGGAAAACTTTAGGACCCAAACCTTTCTCTAGGAAAAAATAAATCTGTGTTCAAGCGAGGCTGGCATGCCCCATTCCTGTGTCATGAAACCAAAATGCAGGACTATAACTGGTGATGGATGATTATGTAGATAACTACAATTCCCTCAGGGGAGGTTGATAACAAAAAATGGCAGTTATGAATGGTGAATGGGCTCTGAAGTGAGTTAAGGATGATTGTAAGAATTGTCGATGACTTGTAGGCATTGATGGCCTAACAAATTCAGAGGTATTTGGTTGGTATCAAACAATTGCAATAGTCACTTAGTAAGGCCCACCATAACATGGGAGTTTGCTGAAGTCGAATGTTATGGGGGTCAATGAAATTAGAAAGCAATGATGATTCTCTCTTTGTCGTTTGAGACTCCTCATTGAAAAGGTAATGAGATTCAAGATACTTCCACCCTTGTGGAAACTATGATGATGTCAACATTAAGGGAGACGCGACACCAAGAATCTAAGGGCTTCTTGAAATACACTGAGTAATAGATGATATCCAGTACTAAAAAGTAACATGAATGAAGTCAAGATGATGTGGGACTGAAGACTTCCCTTGGTTGGGGTTTTGAAGGATGATTGGAAGCAACCATAAAACTGGATCTAGTGTTAGGGGGATGACTATATATGGGATTAAACTGTGCCAAAGGCTAACAAAGTGGGAAAAATCAAAGATCATGGGTACAGATACTTCGGATACTCAAGGTTTGTTAACGATGTCGATATGAAAAGAGGGTGGATTCCCCAACCAAGGGAGACAAAAAATATATGTATATGCTAGAAAAAAAGGCTTTATACAATTACCAAAGAAATAAAGAATAATTTGGGTTGAGTATACAGATACAGAAATGGGTGCCCCAATGAAAGATGGCTTGTCCTATTTAGGGTGCAAGTTTGTGAAAGAGAACTAGTGGAGAGTGGGGGCCCCATGGCTAGGTTTATGTATTAGGTAAGTGGATGGAGGACAATCTGCAGATGGGAAAATTGATGGTGGATGAGATGGAGGGATAAGGAAACTGCAGAGGTGCAGTCAGTAGGACCAAGATGATATGACCTGGGAGTCCACTAGGAAGGTTAGCAATATGATGAGAAGTTTTGGGTTCATTCTTGGAAGTGCACAATACTATCGGGACTCCCAATCCTAGGGAGTGAAATCAACATGAGTTTCAAGATGTCAAGGGGAACTATGAAATGGAAAACTCATGTGGGGGAGAGTGATATCAGATGACAATACCAAAATGTGGTAAAGGTGAAGATACTGCAGAGCCGAATGTAGGGATCCTAAAGGTAAATGTCAGACGATGTGACTGGTATATGAAATTGATTTACGGAGGGAATAATTACATGCTAGTGTCGAAAATATACCTAAAGGGGTTGTAATCTTGCTGAAAAAGTACCTTCACACATGAAAACCAAATACCCGACGTGAAAAATATCTGATGATAAAGAACATATAACAACTATTCGATAAAATTGAAAGTGAGCATGTGTACCTAAACATGGCGTGAGAAAAATGCTCAGTCGGGGCTAAGTGCAGATGATAACCCAGGGAATGTGAATGTGTAGATGGATGGATTATGATCTCGTAGCTGAGAATGAATAAAAAAACATAGGCTATGGGCTCCTGTAATAGAGTGTGGAAGTTGGAAAAAGGGGATATATATGGATGGTGCGCCCACAATGCCACCTCATTTTTACTTGTCACTATTGTTGAGTTGATGATAGAGCTATGAGGATATTTGGAGGTTAGGGAGCATGAGGCTACTGATCCAAGAGCGACGCGAGATAGGTCAGTGGTCCTATCATCCTGTACATTATGAATTTGATAGTTTGTAGGTAGGGGTTGTGCGAAGGGATGTACAAGGGGTTTTAAGGGATATCTTCATCATAGGATATCTTCGTCGCAGAGGAAAATACTAGAATAGAGGGGATCCTGGGAGGTGGCAGGGGGAACTGTCAATGGGTAAGTTTTATTATCCTCAAGTGGTGAGTATATAGAATGGATATCATGTATGGGATGTGATGACTCTCTTTCCATGAACCAAATGTCACGATATTGTGGATGGTACCTCATTTTCTTGGGGACTAGCGATGAAATATAACAAATGTTAGTGATGTGATCCTCAATAGGGAGTGACAAAGAGGGTTCAAGTTGAGATGTATGGTGTATTGTGGCTAACGCTTTGTAGAATTGAGGTAGAGCTGGGAAATGATGGGTGTAATGGCCATATTTTGAACATATGGCACAAGCGAAATTGATTCGCAACGCTTTCTTGCGTGCGGTTGAGGACTCCGTAGTAGAATTTGAAGTACTTGGTGGGGTGGTAAGAAACGAGGTTTCTTTAGGGAGTTGGATAAGATTGCATAACTTGGGAAGAGTAGGACATATGTTAGTGGGGTGTCCTTCTCTTTCGATATTGCACAATGAGGTGGAGCTCAGGGAGGGAGAGAAGTTATGGGCTTGTTCTTCCTTTATCTTGGGGGTGGGGATGGTGTAGTAGGAGCCTGTATTGGTATCTGCAATGGTAATCCCTCTATCTGGGAGGGAGAGATGGTGTAGGAACCATAACGCATGGATGGAGATAACATAAAGGGATGGAAAGAACCATGTAAGGAAGGGAAAGAGTAGCAACTACCCAGAATGCTTGGAATCCAGGTGGGGGGTAGGAAAAAGGAATTTGGATAATGGCTTGGGGGAATATCTCCCAAACTGGTATTTTCCATTGGAGGGGGGGGGAGAAATCTAGGACAAGTGGTGCAGTGGGGCTCTCAGGGAACTCCTGAGGTAATAGTCCTTCAACTGGTGGAATTTCGATGTGGGAAGGGGCCTCTGCGAGAGGAGTATTGTCTCTGATATTTGTTCCATTAGAAGACAATATGCACACTTTTGCTGAGAGAGAAGGGTGTAGTAGAGGTGGGGCTCCATGGTATGCCCCCAACAAGGATGGGTCTTTGAATATTACAAGACCCATGTCGATGACCGAAAAATAATCTAATCTAGTGCGAAAAAGGGGGAGAATGTTATCAATGTTGGCAGAATGATAGGATCATAATGTGTAAGTTGGTAAATGGTGATGATTTTCCCATTATGGGGGAGCATCATCATACGAAACATAGAAGAGGATACCGCCTTCATATCATACATGTAGGTACATTCAAACAAGATATTGTAATCAAGTGCACATCGATAAATTGAATGCCAATCAATATGGTTTTTCCCCCAAGTTCTACAGGAACATTTTTGAAGAGCCCTTCAAGGGACGATGGGCGACCGTTATAAGCTCTCAGGGTGATGGCAGATGGTACTAGCTCAGGTGATTCAATTTGTTTCCATACTAATTTTGACATGATTCATGTGGATGCACTTTCATCAATGATACATCGATGAACTGTGATGTTCCAGATCTTAACTAGTATCTGAAAATCTACCAAGGCAGGGAGGCGTGGTTCTTCGCTATCTAGATCAAAGGTGATTAGTCGAGTATAAGTTGATTCAACTACCCCCAAGGTGGAAAGAAAGGATTTTCATTGTGATGGATAGGTTTGGAGGACCTCCAACATACAAATGGTTGCAGAATATTGTGCTAAGTCATCGACGAGACTATAGTTATGTGTTTCCCTAGCATGAGGGTTATGTACATTCCATTGTAAAGTCATGTAGGGTGTACGGTGGTTTGGTTTAGTGTTGGTGTGGGGAATCATCAGAGGTTGTCCTACTATAGCTATATATGTGTTTGTTGTAGTTGGAGTAGATTCAAGAGGTAGGTTGTACTGATGACCACGTGTTTGCAAAAGAATCTTCTCTTCACTGGTAAGGAGGATATTCTGATCTGTTGGATTTCCAAGTTGATTGGGACCTTGGTTTTGATATTGCCCCATTTGATGTGGTGTTGGTATTATCTCCTATTGGGTGTTCATCATACCTTGGTGTGGAATAGGGTTTTGAAAAATATTCGGAGGTGGTGGTTGCAAATAATTTTGTGGGGCCTGCTAAGGGGAAGGAAGCATTAGAGGGAATTACATGTTCATGGATTCTTTCATACGATTGAAATCAAAAATTTGGGGGAAATGGTGAGTATAATGTCCATACTCACCACATAGAGCGCAAGGGAAGTTATTTATGAGGTTATTGTTCTTCCCTTTCCGTGGTTGATTGTTATTATTTCCCCCTTGGATGTTTTGGTTGCCTTAATTCTGGTTTCCCCCAATGAAACGATTTTGTTGGGGGTTATTTCCTATTGGTCCTAGGTTGTTATTTCTTTGATTTTTACCTTTCTTCTTGGCATTATTCAACTGATGAGATGTATTTTTCGTATTCAATTGTTCAAAATTATGAACATGTTGAGTGGGAGAGGGATGAAAAAAATTAACACCAGCATGTGGTTTTCCTAATGGAGGAGCAACTAGCCGAGGAGGACCAGGAAATGGAAAGTATGGATTGTTTCGTGGAGATGATCCATATGGCGTATAGGAAGTTGAAGAACTTCAACTACTATTGGGGTTATATGCATGGGTTGAGGGTGAAATCGTACTTGGTTGAGAGACCATATGTATTATGGGTACTGGTGGGGGTCCACCCAATGGTGGAGGGGTAGCAACACGATATGACTATTGGTGAGTGGGAGGAGGGTAATAAGACATCCCTCCATATGGTTTCATATATTGATGTGCACCATAAGTGGGTGACGGGTGGCCATAATGGTTGAGATGGGTCATAGAACTAATCAACCCATCCATACCATGGGACATCATAGGTTTGTCCTAGACAAACAGTATGGGTCTGGGTGCATCAAGAAATACTGTGTATAAGTAACCTGATTAAGAATAGATGAGGTCAAACTGTTGGGCCTTGCTAATGGCTTCCTCTTCTGATTTTAGGAAAGTGGATGCTACATCCTTAACAATAACAAAGATGGTCAATTTAAGAAACCAATTCGGGAATTGTTTTTTGGTGGTTTCTGCTTTAGACAAACTACATCGTAGATGCCATTCATGGATGTGGTCATCTATATGGATAGAAGTGGTTTGTTTTAACTTGGATATAATTTATAAACCAGTTTCATGATGAACTGGAAATTGGAAAAAGGACAAAAAGGCCTTGGCCATTGATTCAAAGGCCACATGGGACCCTGATTTTCTGTCCACATAACATTTGGTTGATGAGCCAGTGAGAGTTCTTTGAAATAATCTCAAGTGGATGGAATCATCCATGATGTTGTTTGAAGAGCACCTTAAGTGTCATAACACGGTTGGCGAGATATTCCCCTGGTTTTCCTTCAAACTTTGGAATTTCTGAAGGCAATTTGGTAGGCATATTGGGCCAAGTGGCATCATGCAAAATGGGATCATTCATGAGTTTGGTTAAATCATGAATGTTTAGGGATTCCAAGTATGGAATTGGGAGATTTGGTGGAGGATTAGTTCCATCCATTGTGTGTGGAGTTAATGGAACTATCCCTTGAGAGGGATTTAATGGGTTTGTACTTCCCCCTTGGGAAGAAGTTTGACTCCCGCCTCCTTGTGAAGGATAATCAATAGATGGATTACCTTGGGTATTTTAAAAGAGAAAAGTGGAACCAATTAAATTTGATCCCAAAACAATAACAGTCATGGGGGTGTGATATGGTTAAGCCGGTGAGTTAGCAATACTAGGGAATCCTCCTAGAATAGGAGGGAGATTCTACAAGTGTCTAGAATGATGAGGATTATGTGGTTCCCCTATGGTTCTGACTAGCAAAGTGAATGTGTGAAAATGGTGACAAGAGAGAAATAAATGAACAAGATCTTTTGAACTTCACAAAATAGTATAAATCACAATTGCATGTAATAAAATGAACATCATACATAAATCAAATGTAAATAAACAAGCATGTGGATGGGTGGATTTTTCCCGCGTGGGGGAACAATAATTTTTTTTATCATGTCCTAAAATACCTATCATCCTTCCTCTAAATTCAACACTTGACCTTCCAATAGCACTCAACAGTGGAGTCTGAAGCCACCAGAAGAGGAACTAGTGAAGGTTGAAGTAATGAGTTATGAATAGGGGTAGAGGGTGCAGATCCTGAAAGAGTTGGTGATATTTTGCAATAGTCACACAAAATTTGATCAAGGTGTGATTGCAACTCAAAATCTCTACCTAGGTGGATATCCTATGTTTGTCCACTAAGTACCTTATTCAAAGTGCGACATTCATATTTTCAGCCTCAGAAATGGGTCACAGGCTTGATGCCCTCACAAGAGTTGGGTGACTCATGGAGGGATGCACAAAAAAACCAGACCTCGGACTTTGAACCTTCGTGGATATCTCCCTGTCATATGGTGTAGGAACACTTGACTTGGAGGATTTTAAAAGATCCCCATTCTCAACTTCTATTGTTTCGAAATGTGAGAACCTGATAACTGGGGGTTATTTGGATGCCTACCCTAGAGATCCTACCTAGACTAAAAAAATTATTTTGGCACCTCCTGTGGAGTAAAATTTAGAGCATTCGTATAAAAATTTAGATTTGGTGGGCTAAGATATTGGTTTCATGGACTAACCTCGTTTGAATTAAATTGGTGTGGATAATTTTCAAATAAGTAGTCATATCTTTTGGAATTCTTTTTGAAGAAATCCTACTTTGACCTCCACTATTCTAATAGAAATTATGTGTGTGAGGAGTGGATTTATGTGCAAGAACGGGAAAAGTCTGCAAAATATTTTAATAAGTTAAGTGTAATATTGCAACATGTGGACTTCTTGTGGTCCTTAAAAATATTCTTACTTAGCTTACTATGTTTCTTTGGTACAACCTTGTGGAATAGTTAAATCCCTAAAGAACTAGCAATGTGGACATATGGGCCCTTAAAAATCCTTTAAGCTCCCTATAATGTTGTCTATACTAAGAAAACTTTTGAAACTATCCTATAATTGTAGACATTTGGGCATTTATGGACTTGTTACTTTAATCTTTTAAACTTTCCTAGAGTGTTGTCTAAATTAAGAAAGTTTTTAGAAACTATCCTAAGATTGCAAATATGTGGGCATGTATGGGGCCTTACAAATATTTAATATGATTTCCAAAACAAAGAGGAACCCTAGGGGGGTTTTGTCCTCTCCTAATGATTTTTTAAGGGAGATGAAATGTCCTTTCAACCACCTTTTCTGATTCCCAATATCACACTAGGGTGTGGGGGAAGAGCATACTTGGGGGTTAAAATTGATTTCTAGTCCCAATTTAATTGATTGTGTTTTTGAAAAAGAAATAACTTGAACTCAAAATTTTAAATGCCAAATGAGTCATCCATGTGGAAACAAAGAAAAAGAGAAGAATAGTGATTCTTTTTACCCCTATGTGCTTATGTTAGCTAACCTTTGTTTTGAGAAAGGACTCTAAGTGAATTGTAGTTTCTTGACAAAGTGCAGGAAAATAAAAATATGAAGGCTAGGGGCCCTCAAACCATTCATAAAAACCCTTACAATTTGAAAAAGATGAACTTATGTGTGGGCTATAGTCATGGCAAGCACACAAAGGGTGAAGAGTGCGTAGAGGAAGGAAGTCTAACATGTACACAATGTGAAGAGTGTGCATGTGTCGGCCTTGAAATTCATGCACTTCCTGTCACACGTGAAAGAAATTTCCAAGTGAAATTCTCTTGCCTTGGCTCTGAATTTTGACTTTCGAAGGTTGGACTAGACCGGTTTTGGTACCTTCATATCAAAAAAACAAAAAATAATTTCTCTCAAGACTTAAATAGGGAGGAATTTGATATCGATCCCTAGTATGGTCGCCAATCTATTGTGTTGGTTTTCTCACATGGGTAAGAAAACACACAACACTTGCATGCTTAGTTAAGTCAACTAAACAAGACAAAAGTTTGTGATTTGATTAGATAACCAAGTACACATGAAACAAAGAAATAGAAATTAAAAACAACTAAGAAATAAATGTTAGAGAAGCTTGAAAGACCTAGAACCATGAAAAGAAAAAAATGACCAATATAAAGCTACCAATGGATCAGTATATTGATAGGGTAAAAACCGTAGAGAAAGGAAGGGACTTATGAGTCCCCTATTCCTCCTTTGGAGGGAACTTGAGTTCCCTAATAGAGATCTCTTCTCTTCATGCAATGACAAGTAACAATGGTGAATAAATACAATTCCAATTCCCTCAAGAGGTGAGTAGAATATACCTTGCAATGGTGCTTGAATGAGTCCAAGAAAAAAGAGGATTCTCAAAGAAGAATTATTGCAACATAAAAATATCTTGAATTTATTATTTTTCTAGCACACCCATTGTTATGGGACTTATCTGTAAATGCACACATAAACAGATCTCCCTAGATCCACCTAAATCTAGAAAAAAACAAAATAGAACATGATGCTTTCCCTAAGCTCTAGCCATTGAGTTTACTATTTAAAAAGAGATAGGAAACATACCATTTAAATATCTCTTCTTCTTCTCATTGTTATCCTAGATCCACCCCGGTGCTCCTGTGATATTGAATCTGCAAGGGAACACAAGCCAACTGAAGTGAAAGAAATATAATATACTCAACGAGAACCTATGTATGTGATCAAGGAATCATACAATAAAATAAAGAAATTTTTATGGGTGTTGGAACAGGGGAATACCTAGGGTTCAATGGTTCAAAAACACACCAAAAGAACCCTAACTATTGTCCCTTTCAGCAACACCTGCGAAGCAGATGAAATCTCACTCGAGGTAGAGGCAGAGGTGGTTACAGGAATCAAGTGTCTACAACCTAGCTAGGACACAGATCTATGATCACAATACCTAATGGAGAACTTAGTAGTTAACATTTATTAGTATTGAATCCTTATTCACATCGCAGGAAGAAACCCTAAATACAGAGAAGCACGGTATTCAACAAGATTTAACACATCCAAGAACTAAGCACATAGACATAGATCAGATCTATCATTTATTCATAGCATAAGCACTAAGCTACTATTATCAGATTGTTAAGAACCTGAATAGATCTGCAAATATAATCACCACAAATACTGAATACACAATAGATCCACAAAGCAAGATAGAAGAAAACACACTTTATTAGAAGAAAAACCTTAAGGTAGGGCAACACCGTATAATGGATCCTATTATGGAAGGGATCCTATCATGTTCACTTGCCTCTTCAAGGGGGCATCCTCCTATTGAGCTACCGCTCCAAATACAATAATTCTCTTCATGTCTCATTACATTGCTTGAACCCCTTTATATAGTGCTACCATCACCTAAGAACATTCTAGGGGAGGAATATTCTAGAAGTAGAACCTTATAAGAAGTCCTATTACATTTATTATATCTAATTACCCATTTATTATATCTAACTACCATAGTGGGACTTATTTAATAATATAGTGGATCTAGTCCACCTTACATTGAATGACCTCCACTGTTATCACTATGGTCCCTCTGGGCCTCCCCACTACCTCTCTAGCTACCTTACACAAATGCATCTAACAGATATTACTTCACTAAGAATAAATCACATCAATATCATATCAATCATAATGCACAAAGCAACCACAACACAGGATGTACACGGTTCACCCCAGTGTGGGGCTACATCCACCAACTCTTCTTCTTCTTTATTGTCTTCTTTCAATCTTCTTACGAGAACAGAGCCTCAAAACCAACTCTGCATAGGACAGGAGATCTTCTCACACCTCTATAGATCCTCCTTCCTCGAGATTGGTATAGTACAAATCCTTTCTTACAATCACTTTCACTTAGCTCTGCAAGTTCTCAACACACAGTATGCATAAAGCATTCACTACTATTCGCAATTAGCACACTAGCTTATGACTGACTCTTTATTACATCACCTAGATTTCTATTTGTACATTAAAAAAGGGCCTAAACATGGGTAAAACCCATGGGCCAAAATCCCATACCTGTTACATAAACCCTAACCCAAAAATCCCTACAAAAGGGGGTGATATCCCGCGATCTCCACTTTGCCTTGCACTCTACCTTCGACCATCCTATTGAAGTCCCAAAATTGTTCAAACATGACCAAGTTTCTTCAAAACTTGGTCAAGGGCCAACATTTGTTGGATCATGTTGTCATTGATGCCAATGGTTTGATTGATTGATGTCATTGATTGATGTTAAGTGATTGATTGATGCCAAAGGATTGATTGATTGATTATTGATGCAATGTAATTGTTATAACCCTAAATTGCACCAGACATGCACACCTGGCATCAGGCCATCTTACTTGCTTTCTTTGCTAGGACATCACTGAACAAATCTTCTAAAAATCCATTGTTTTGAAGGTGTACGTTCCTTGCACCACTAGTGCCCATTCACACAGGCTTGTTGCACCACTACAACTCGCGTACACTCACAAAAATTGCGAAAAATGAAAATTGCAAAGGGGATATGGGTTTCCAGGACGTTACCTAACTAGTTGACTGCCCATATCCATTCACCTCAACCTTTACTATCTATTTTGGCCTATAAAAGAAGGGTTTGAGGTATCATTTCAAAGGGAAGAAAGAGAGAAAATAAACTCTGCCCATTTCCATATTCCCCCTTTTCCCCAATATTTTGCAGCCATAATTCTTTCTTCATCCCTTTTCCCTCCATTGAAAACCCTTGCTATTTCCCTAGAGAGAGAACTAAAGAGGAGAAGAAGAAGTGGAAGCAATTGGTGCATGGTAAAGAGGATCCTAGAGCAGGTTCGAGGAGCAGTCACCGATCTCATTGTAAGTAAACATTGTGATTTTAATAAAAGGAATACTTTTTTTGTCCCGCCATATGATGTGTCTAATATCTATATGTGATTTATGTTGACATCTAACCCATTAATTACAATGTGAAATGCACATTATTAGTTATTTGTTTTTCTATACATGAATGCAGTTCAGCCTTGGGAGGAGACTTGTAGTCTAGGAGCAATTGAACGTGAAAAGATCGACACTAGACGCGGAGGTTAAGGTAGAGTTACCAGATATTTTTACTCTGTATTTCATGCACGAATGTGGGGTACATCCTGGGAAATTATAAAAATTAAGAGACTTTTAGACGGTTAGATCTGCCTACATGTTGAGCCCTAGTGTAGTCCATAGGGGTTTTTTTCTACTATAAGAATAATTGGCGACCATACTGGGGAGATCTCTAGGGTTTTTGGGGATTTTATTTTGGGTGTTTTGAACAAGTTTATTTACTGTTTCTTGATTTTATGTAAGCTTCTGTGTCTTTAAGGGATTCTTTTCTTCCATACTAGTACTCCCTTCCTGTGCTTGACTGTTGGTTTTCATTTTTTTTTTAGTATTTACAGAAGTGTATGCGGCTTGTAGTGGGCCTGCATGAATACACATGTGCCCTGACTTTAGAAATCCCACGTACATACGTTGGTTGTTGAAGTATCAGTAGCGTGCCTATGTTGAGATTTTTTTTTTTAAGAGACATTCATCCTCTTCCCTGTTAAGAGTCACACTTCTCAGGGGTTTTCTTGACATAGTCATGGTCTTTGTTATAGCAGTCTATAGCTTTGATCTGACCTCAGTATAGATTTTTTCTTATCAAAGTTTTCTTGTGTTTTCTTTAATAGGGTTTTTAGACAAGTTTGTGAGTCTTCTTTGATCTGCCTGTTTGGTAGTGTCAGTGACTCCCTGTGATCTGCGATTAGGCCAAAAGTCATTTCTTGGTCTTGACTTGTCTTTACTTTTCCCTTTTTTTCTTTAGAAGAAAAGAAAAGAATTCATTTTCAAATTTCTTGTTTTGAAGCATACAACAATAAAAAAAATTCTTTCATTTCTTTGTTTGGTAAAAGTAATTTAGGTTAGTTGTTTTGTTTATCAAGGAAAAACAAGGTTTTATTAAGTTCTTTATTGGAATACTTAGGAAATTAAGTAGCTCGTAGTCGAGTGAAATATTGTTTTAATTTTTTCTTTTCAAAGATCTAGGAAAAATAGTTACGAAAAGTTTCGTTTAAGAGTTTAAATTGGAAAATCTTTATTTGTGAAGAAGAAGTAGTTTGTTTTCAGTTTCATCTTATGCTCTTCTCTTTTGTCTCTTTAAGAACACCACTGGTTTCACTTCTGTTCCTTTTGACTTAATACAACCACTCAAATTAATGCTTAATTTAAAAATCATTAGACTTTTTGTTTGTAGGGTCCATGATTTTAGTCTAGGATAGAGCCTTGATCTAGGATTGGAGAGGAAACTCTTCAAGGCTATGAAAACAAACATAATGTTTTGTGCTAGGGAGTGCTCAAAAGTCTAGTAACCGTGAAAGTTATCTAGGACCCCCATCTAACACAGGGGCTAAAAACAAGGTCGCGTACGGAAAGGTAGCCGAGATAACCACTCCAAAGTCGGACCAAGCGTAGTGGGGAATGTGTTAAGAACCAAATATCAATATAGCATAGAAAATCCTCAGAAAAAGTACTCAACGCCTTGAAAAAGAGAGAATTTCAGATAATAAGCCTCTTCGAGGGGAAAACCTCCTTTTACCCCACTTAAATGTTCAAGTACAAGATGATTCAAAATGAAAATATCTCCTTGGTATATATAGAAGACTAGGAGGTATAATTACAACTAATGGCCTAAAGCCGACATAAATAAAATAACATTACTAGTCTAATATGCCCCAATTAAGGGGTAATGAGCCAATTTTAGGTCTTAACATGCCCCTCCCCTTGAGACAAGTGTTGTCCTCAATGCTTGAGTAACTCTGGATGCTTATGTATAAAAGACTCATCTTCCCAAGTGGAATCATCAGTCGATAGTTTCCTCCATTTAATGAGATACTCTGAAATGGATCTATTCCTCAGTTGGCGAATTCTTGTGTCAGTGATGGCTTCAGGCTCCAATATGATTTTTCTTTCCTCGTCAAGTTTTGGAAATATAGTTTGAACTGGGATCTTGTCTCCTATAACCTTCTTTAAGCATGAAACATGGAAAACTGGGTGTACTCGTGAAGATGCAGGCATCTCCAATTTGTATGCCATAGTACCAATCTTTTGCAACACCTTATAAGGGCCATAGTACTTTGGTGATAATTTATTATCCTTCTTGGCATGCTTGAGGGACATATGTTTGTATGGTTGTAGTCTTAAAAATACCCAATCCCCTACTTCAAAACTTCTTTCACTACGATGTTGATCTGCTTGTTGTTTCATG
>ML780497.1:598330-640756 GCA_009831015.1 Picea engelmannii | reverse complement strand
TTCATTTATGTCCCTACACATTTCTTCACCTTCATCAAGAGTCCAAGTAGGATTTTCTGGAGGCTTATTTGGTGTAGAGGTTCCCTTTTTGGGTGGCATGTTGGCCAAGTATCACTTTTGAACCTTGATTTTGAGGTGGTTCTAGTAGACAATATTTCTTCTATTGTATCTCCCAAGTTTCATCCCTTCTGGGTATGAAACTTTCTTTTATGTATTTATCTGATATTTATTCTCTGCAATGCCACATGTTTGATCAAAATTGGATGTGCCAAGTGGAATTTACAGTAACTTCCCCACAACTTGCCGATTTTTGGCCTTTCTAGGAGATCTCACTTGTATGGTGTGCCCCACACAAAATAATTGATATAAAATTCTGAAACTTGCACCAGGAATACTACATACTGTCCAAAATCCAATGCAACTAGTCCCATGCAATTTGGATACTCTAGGAAGAAGTTATGATTGTTTTACCTGGAACACCTTCTTGAGACTAGTCAATAGGACTAGTCAGATACCCTATCTTGCACAGGGTGTATATACAAATTTAATCCGACCCAGAAGCTAAAATTTTTACCACAGATACCTTACTAATTTCTGTAAATATCTTCCAAATCTTAGGGTATGAAACGTTACATAAACTTTTTTATAGCGAAAATTCTGCAATGACTCAGTTCAAGATGATTCCAGAAGCATATCTTGTACAGGTTGTATATCCAAAAGTATAAGGCATCAGGAGCTGAATTTTGAACCCAACCTACCTTGATCTATCTAATAAATATCCTCCAAGCCGTTCCTTATGAAACATTGTAGAACAAAAGTTATAGTGAAAATTACAAGGTGTCTCAGATGTAGCAGTGAAACCCCAAGACCTTGAGCTTTGATACCATATGTTAAGAACCAAATATCAATATAGCATAGAAAATCCTCAAAAAAAGTACTCAACGCCTTGAAAAAGAGATAATTTCAGATAATAAGCCTCTTTGAGGGGGAAACCTCCTTTTACCCCACTTAAATGTTCAAGTACAAGATGATTCAAAATGAAAATTTCTCCTTGGTATATATAGGAGACTAGGAGGTATAATTACAACTAATGGCCTAAAGCCGACATAAATAAAATAACATTACTAATCTAATATGCCCCAATTAAGGGGTAATGAGCCAATTTTAGGGCTTAACATAATGCATATAGACTGATTATCTTGGGATTCCAACGATCGCATTTTCCACGGAGATTCATGGGTCTCGAATTCATTCAAGGTCCTCAGTCATCTTACGGAACACTTTATTTTGATAGCCTTAATAGGTCTCGGGCTTGATACCCTGTTCATTGCGATTCACCCAACTGTCAATTGTACCTTCCTGGTGACTGTTCATGCGCTGACAACCTAGTTGCCTTTATCTTAGTGACTTACACAGGTGACTGCAGGGGTATACCGCGGTACCTAGGATAGACATCGGGCCATGCTTTGTAGAGTATACCCAAAGGGTTCTTCCGTATTCGAGTTGCACTTGCACCAGTAAGTTGATCTAATGTTGATTGGTGTAACCATTCTTCCAACTAGCTAGTGATCTTATTGTCTTATCTCATAGGAGTTTTTTCTAGTGTGTGATGGTCCTTAAAACGTTAATAGAAAGACCTAGTCGTGAAGGCTTCTTGTCCTGCCGCTGGTTTATTTGGAGCCACTGCCACCACTGCTAAGGCGAAGACTAGACCATCAAGGGTCTTTTGAGGTGACCGGGCCACAGGTAATTGAGCCCAACCCATCTCCGAGGGGAGAACATTTGATTCCGGAGGAACTAATCATTTCCACCATTAGAGTGGAAGCTCTTGGTCCACATAACCCTCTGATCACTGATCTATTGATGCCCATCATCATACAGGTTAAACCTTACAAGCGTAAGGTAGTGTCACAAGCAACAATGGAGACAAATGTTGCTACTTCTTCAAGGAATCCTCACATTCCCTCTATGACTGTCACTACAGGGGGTGTTCTGCGTCCTAACCAACCATCATTGATCCGGATCACTATGGTATCGATCACCTCTACCTCGGAAAATAGTCCAATTCCATCTATGACGACGATCACTGCTCCTTTCACCCAGAGTGCGACAGGTCCTCCGTTCTCATACAGGATGCCTGGCTTTGATATGAACTCTGTCCATTCCTACCCCACTCTATAGACTTTAGGTCTGGGGTCAGGGAGGTCCAACGCTCCTTTGGAAGGATCAATGGGGAGCACTTCAGCTCCTTTTAACACTTTCCCTTATGGAGGGGGTCATATACCTCCTTCATCCCCTTCGCTCGGTGGTGCTCACCAACAATCCGTTGGGTCGAACATAAACTTTAGTTCTTCTGGAGTAGGTAGTAAAGGAATTCCTTCTTATAGCATGTCAGTATGTTCAACTTCATTCTCTTTTCTCGGTACATTTGGTCACAATGCTTTCTCGTCAGCTACCATCTCGGCCGGGGGAAACCCCAGTTATGGACAACAAAATCCTATGCAGGGTACTATTCCTGCATAGGCGACACACTCAGGAATCCCTTCCTCACAAGGACTCTAGAATCTATGGCAGGGATCAGTTCCTTTGTCAAGGATGCCGACTGGGGGAAACCCCTTCCATAACCAATGGAACCCCGGGAAAGGCTCAGGACCTATGCCTGTCGAATCGGCAGGGAGAAACCCTTCCCAAAATCCTTGGAATGCAACACAAGCCCAACCTTCTATGTCCTATTATGGGAGTCAGCCGATGATGCCTCAACAAGTGCATAATCCATACACTGGTCACGACCATGGTTATTACTAGAACCCTATCCAACAACCTAACTTTTCCTGGCAACCTGGTGCCATCCAAACTCCATGCTCATTTTTCCCTAGTTATAATCAACAACCCAAACTTTCATTTCTGGAAACCTTACACTTGTTGGACTTGAAAAGGTTATTAAGCAACCCCATCTGTCAATGGCCTCCCATGCCAACCAAGTTGCCTTCGGACATTACAAAGTTCTAATCTAAGCCTAATGAATATCCAGGCGATCATGTGACCACCTTCCATTTATGGTTCTTGTCCAACTCTTTGAGAGACGACTTCATCCAGTTGCATTTGTTTCAACGCACTCTCATCGAGAGTTTCACGAAATGGTACATCGAGATCGATCGATCAAGATATTGTACCTTTTGCAAATTGGCAATGGCTTTCTTAAACCATTTTCAATTACCTGTGAGATACGACTCCAACACCGAATTATTGGCCAATTTTGAGTAGACAAAGGCAGACCATATCTCTGATCACATCTGAGAATGGAGACGTCGAAAGAGTTTGATAAAATTTCCAGTCCCACCAGCATTCCTGCTTGAGTGGTTCCTTAAGTCTTTGGTACCTCAATTTTCTAAGGACGTAGCAACATCGGGGGTCTTTTCAGAGGAAGATGCGATAATGAGAGCTCAACAACTAGAGCTAATCTACTCTCAGTCTGGTTTACTTTACGAAGTTTTTCCAGATGCACCAAGGTCGATACATGACAAGAACATACAGATATATGCACCACATGTTAATGATATTGTTGGTTCAGTGAAAATGAAGCCAGTTGATCAGTTGTTGAATCAGTTATAGCAATTGTCAATACAACAGACAACATCTAGCCAGACCATTAGTTCGGTTTCTCCCCTTACCCAAATGTCAAATGTACACAGTGTGCAATCGACAAACCCAAAGACCACCGAGAAGCCTTATGGAAAGAAGAAATAGGAGAAAATGGTAAGGGGGATAAGAAACCTACTAATAATGTTGGCGGGGGAAACACAGAAAAGAAGAAGTCGAAGTATCTGTGTAACCTTTACAAAGAAGAACATCCGACCCACCTGTTCCATCAACTTGCGGAGGCCTAGAAGTTATTGGCACAGAAGCAGCTTACTATGTTAACGAACCCATTTCCACATGGGAAAAATCTAACTCAAGCCTATTTGAGCACCGAAGGGGGTAGTCATGGACCCCCTCCATCTTCGAGTAATCCTTCATCCGTGAATGTGTACATGATGAAAGGTGGCGTTGATATAACAACTAGGACACACGAATACAGAATGCCAAACACCTTTGAGAAGGGTAAAGAAGCCAAAAGCCCATCTCTTCCTCTCTAGATTGAGAAGATATTGGGAGAAACAATAGTTGGGTATACGTTATATTCTTTGCATGTGTGTGTGTGGGTGCGTCAGGTTCGACAACTGTGTTTGACGATCCCTCTAGTAGTTTTCTTTATGTTGCATGCATCGGGAGCTTCCTAGGGAGGTCATAGGGGGGGCCAGGTATGGCCCCCCCTAATTACGTGTAGCGTTCGGAACTAGGCGGTAGCCCAGGGCAGCGTCCCGAATTTTTTTTTGGGGTGGTTTTTGCTATTTTTAGCGATTTCTAAATTAATGTTGGATTAAGGGATTAGGGTTTTTCGTATCTACAGAATACCTAAAAACATTGTATATATATTGTATGGTGAATGGTGAAATTCAATATAATGAATATAAGAAAGGTTTTCTCGATTGAGGGTTTCCGGTATAAATCTTTGTGTACTATGTTAATGACCCATTGATTAATTTATGGTTTTCTTAAGAATCTATATGCATTTATTTACTTCGAAGGTTTAATACTTACATGTGGTATCAGAGCTCGTTTTTGGCTTCAGAGGGATGCCTTTGTCGCTGAGGGTTTGACTCGATATTGATAGATCAAGTTTATCTTGGGTCTGTGATAAACTTGGGTTTAGTGGGAGATTTTGCAGTGGAGATTTGCGTATAAAAAGAGGAATGGCGAGCTCATCTAGAATCGAGATAGAGAAATTCAACAGTAAAAATTTTGATCTAGGGAAGCTCAAGATCGAGGACCTTCTTGTAGACAAAGAAAAATGTTTCATTGTGGATCCTGGTACACAACCTATTGGTACACCGTCTACTAGCACACAGGTTACTGGTACACAACCTACTAGTACATAAACTACTAGTACATAACCTATTGGTATGTCAAAGGAATATTGGGAGAAGTTGGATAGAATAGCAAGGAGTACTATTCAACTTTTCCTAGAAGATTCAGTGTTGTTGAATATCTCGGGAGAATCTACAGCTAAGGAACTATGGGATAAGTTGGGGAATTTGTATCAATCAAATTCCCTGGTAAACAAGTTGTTTCTTTGAAATAAGTTTTATCATATTAGTATGGAAGATGGAGATTCTGTGATAGAACATCTAAATGCCTTTAATACTCTGGTAAGTCAACTTGTCTCTATTAATATTACGATTGCAAAATAATATAAGTGTATTACTTTATTATGTTCTTCTCCAGACTCTTGGGATAATTTGGTTGTAGAAATTGGTAGTACCACTCAATCTACATTGAAGTATGAGGATGTATTTTAATCCTTGTTATATGGAGAGATGAGGCGGAAAAGCATGGATAGTCATAACACATATGATTTATTTGTAAGAGGTCGTACCCAACATAGGAATCCTGGTAAGAATTTGGGGGGGATATCTAAATCTACAGGTAGATCTAAGTCTCTAGGAAAATCTTTGAAGAAATGTTGGAAGTGTGGTAAAACAGGGCATTATAAGAAAGATTGGAAGTCTAATAAGGTTGATAAATGAAAGGGATCTGATAGTACCTCTTCCATAGAGGTGAAAACCTCCACTCAATAAGGAGGTGATGTTTACCTGGCATATACAAGTACACATGAAGACTGTGATGTATGTTTGATCGACTAAGGTGAGTCATACCATATGACTCCTCACAGGGAGTGGTTTTCTGAATATGAAAAATTCGATGGTGGCAATGTATTCCTGGGAGATGAATCGACAGCCAAAATATTGGGACATGGAAGGGTTAAGTTGTTGCTAAAATATGGAAGGATTAGAACTCTCCCTGGGGTTCTGCACATTCCAAAACTAGCCAGGAGCCTAATATTTGCAAGAAAGATGGATGATGAAGGAGTGGATACTGTATTTGGAAAGAACACTTGCAAGGTGGTATGAGGATGGTGTTGATGAGAGGAGTTCGATGTGGAACTCTGTACAAGTTACTGGGAGGAGCTTATACTAATGGGTGTAACAGTTCTTTTGTCCCTGATTAGAGAAATAAAGAAGACAAGACCAATATTGTCCTTGCAAAGAAGACCATGTTGTGGAATCAAAGATTGGGACATATTGGAGAAAAGGGCCTACAGACACTACATGGTAAAGGTATGGTTGAAAGTGTGTCTAATTGCACTTTGGTTTTTTTTCTGTGAACATTGCATATATGGTAAACAAAATCGAGTAATATTCCCATCTGGTGCTACAAGAACAAAGGGGATCTTAGAATTGATACACAGTGATGTGTTTGGACCTATTCCTGTTCCATCCCTAGGTAAATTTGTGTATTATGTTTCATTCATAGATAATTTCTCAAGGAACACATGGATTTATTTTCTTAGAAATAAATATGAGGTATTTGATAAATTTAAAGAGTTTAAGGCTCTGGTAGAAAATAAGATAGAGAAGAAAATAAAGGTATTGAGAACAGATAATGGTGGGGAATTCTTCGGAAATGAATTTGAAGAATTCTGTAAGAAGTGTGGTCTAGCAAGGAAGAAGACTACTCCATACACTCCTTAACAGAATGGAGTTGCAGAAAGGATGAATAGGACATTGATGGAAAAAGAAAGGAGCATGCTCAGTAGTGTCGGGTTAGGACAAGAATTCTGGGCAGAGGCAATGGGTAGAACATGTTACCTGGTCAATCGATCACCCTCATCAACATTGGATGATAAAACTCCACACAAGTTATGGACTGGAAAGAAAACCTCTCTTGAACATCTTAGAGTGTTTGGTTGTGATTCTTATGTACATGTTCCAAAGGAAAATAGGAGTAAGTTGGATAATAAAGCTGAAAAGTGTATCATTATTGGTTATAAATATGGTGTGAAAGGTTATAAGCTTTGGAACCCAGAAACTAAGAATATTGTTTATAGTCGAGATGTTGTTTCTAGAGAGGTAAAAGATGTTTCCAAACAGGAAATCCTACCAAGGAAAGAAGAACCTGAGAAAATAGAGCTTGAGTTGGATGATGAAAAATCTGAATCATATGAAGAAGATGAAGCAGAAGAAGAAGAATAAGAACCTCATACCCCAGTATTGAGGAGATCAATTATAGAAAGAAGGCAACCATAAAGGTATAGTCCACCTGATTTCCATTCCAATTTTTCTTTATCTATTACTGATGATGATCCTAGAACTGTCAGGGAAGCAGTGAATTTAGAGGATAGTAAACTATGGAACAAGGCCATGGATGACTTGGAAAAGAATGAGGAATGGGATAGTTGAGTTGCCAGTTGGAAGAAAATCTATTAGTAGAAAATGGTTTTTTAAGAAGAAGTTTAATGCAGAAGGTAAAGTGGAGAAATACAAAGCTCGGTTAATAGCAAAAGGTTATTCCTAGGTAGAGGGAATTGACTTTGGTGATATTGTTTCTCTTGTTTCTAAGTTAACTTCTATTATATTTATTTTATCTGTTGTTGCTACTTTTGATCTTGAAGTGGAATAGATGGATGTGAAGATAACATTCCTACATGGGGATTTAGAAGAAGAAATCTACATGAAGCATCTAGAAGGCTTTGTAGTGAAGGGAAAGAAAGAGTTGGTCTGTAAGCTAAAGAAGTCACTATATGGTCTGAAGCAATCACCTAGGATTTGGTACCAAAAGTTTGACACATACATCCTTGGATTGGGATTTTTGAGAAGCACGGTTGATCACTGTGTATATTCCAAGCAGGTTGGTAATCACTTTATTTATGTAGTGTTGTATGTTGATGACATGTTGTTGGTAGGAAATAACATGGATGTTATCAAGGAGGTGAAATCACAACTATCCTCCAAATTTGACATGAAGGATCTTTGGTTGAATAAAAAAAAAATATGTTGAGACGATATTGCAGAGTTTTAATATGCATGGAAGTAAACCGGTCAAGGTTCCTATTCCTATAGGTGTAAAGTTATTTGTAGATCAGTGTCCCAAGACACGGGAAGAAGAAGAGGACATGTCCCATG
The DNA here is from genome assembly GCA_009831015.1 of Picea engelmannii. NCBI lineage: Eukaryota > Viridiplantae > Streptophyta > Pinopsida > Pinales > Pinaceae > Picea > Picea engelmannii. Next base: position 632,693 of record ML780497.1, on the reverse strand, counting down.
TTTCGTATGCCAGTGAAGTTGGCAGTTTGATGTATGCAATGGTCTGTACTAGACCATACATTACACATGCAGTGGGAGTTTTGAGCATGTATATGTCAAAACCAGGGAAGGAGCATTGGACAACTGTAAAGAGGGTCTTCAGGTATTTGCGTGGAACTACCAATTATGGATTGTGCTACTAAGGAAGACCAGGATTGCATATTCTAATACAAAGCATATTGATGTTCAATATCACTTTGTGAGAGACATGGTTGAGGAAAAGAAGGTGTTGTTGGAAAAGGTTGACACTTTGAAGAATGTTGCAGATTTATTGATAAAGTCTGTGAGCACAGAAAATTTCTCCCGGTGTAGAGTAACAATGGGCATTGTTTCCCTAGATTGTTGACTATATAACCCTGTGGACCCCTAGATGCCAAGAAAACAACAAGTGGGAGAATGCTGAATATATGTTATATTATTTTCATGTGTTTGTATGGGTGTGTCAGGTTCAAAAACTGCGTATGATGATCCCTCTAGTAGTTCTCTTTAGGTCATGTGTGTCGGGCGCTTCCTAGGGGGGCTCTAGGGGGGGCTAGGTATGCCCCCCCTAGTTATGTGCAGCGTTTGGAACCAGGCGGTAGCCCGGGGTAGTGCCCCGAAATTTTTTTCTCGGCAGTTTTTTCTATTTTTAGTGGTTTTCTAAATTAATCCCATATTAAGGAATTAGGGTTTTGGTATCTACAGAATACCTAAAAACATTGTATATATATTGTATGGTGAATGGTGAAATTCGGTATAATGAATATAAGAAAGGTTTTCCCAGTTGAGAGTTTCAGGTATAAATATTTGTGTACTGTGTGAATGAGGTGCCATTGATGAATTTCTATTTTGGTTAAGAATATATATGCATTTCTTTACTTCGCAAGTTTAAAAATTACAAAAATGACATGCATCCCAAAAGGTGTGTTCAATAAATCTTCCCACAACCCAAACGCAAGGGCTGCCCAAAACTACTCTCTGGTGGAAGATTTGTCACAAACCCCTTGTGCAATGTCTGCTTTGGAATTCCTCCAGAGTTGCCCTTCCTAGAGAAAGGATATGTTAGTTTCATTAGGATTTGTTGAGACTTGTAATCCGAGAATGATCATTCTTGATAAGACCAACTTAAAACCTTGTATTCCTTACCACGTGGCATTTCAGATAGTAGTGTCCTACACCATGAAAACTTTTACTTGGAACATTTTCCGCACGGTGGTTGATGAGGGTGCCTCGACATGTGTGATGTCTTTGGCGTCTTGGAAGGCCCTTGGCCAACCCATTTTGTCTTTATCACCTACTCTTCTTACCTCTTTCAATGGTCATTCGTTCCGACCACATAGAATCATCCCCTCTTTCCTCGTGCAGTTAGGGGGGAAGACCGTGTGCGTCGAGGTTGAAGTGGTTGATGCGTCTCTCAACTACAATCTCTTGTTAGGAAGGAGTTGGACCTACGCTATGAAATTAGTGGTTGCGACAGTTTTCTGGGCCTTGTTGTTTCCACATGAGGGTCGGATCATGTCCATTGATCAATTATCCTTCTCCTATCCTGACCCTTCATCGGGGGTATCCACGGTCTCGATGATTGATAAACCTCAGCCTGACATCATTAATGTAGGGGTTGTTTTGTGTCAACATTTGATGGGTACTTTTGATTACTCACCTCCGACTGACAATTTCTAGTACATATCGGTTGTTCCTGACCAGCATAAGGTTGAAATCTTTCAAATCTCATCGTTTTGCATGACTTACTTTAATGATCCGTGGACTCTTCCTTCCCCATATGCTATGATGGAAGGGATAGTGCACCATGTCATGGCCATGCTTTTTTCCACGACAGAAGTTGCGTACTCTATAGTCCAGCAAGATTTCGCCAACCTCGATCCGACTCCCACACAAGAGTTAGATCTGGTTCTCGAGCCTATTTGGGCTCAAGGTTCCCTCACCGATACTGATTCTTTAGACTTAGTATTTTCCTCAAGTGAGGTGATTATTGAGGCAATGACTAGTCTGGACAGACCCTGGAATGATCTCCATCATAGATCTTATTTCCTCCCAGAGTCAAGAAGAATTGAAGTAGGTGAATTCACTCTGACTATGACTGGAGATAGGGATTGTCCTATCAATCCTTTGGCTATGCATGTTGTTTATGCTCAATGAAATATGGAAACCATCACCACAACGATACCTATCAATATCTCCAGAGACCCTAGCGTCGTGGAGAATGTCTTCATCAGAGCAGGCTGCTCCCCCGAGGATATTTGAATCTACAAAGATTTATTTAAATAATTCCTCGATGTGTTTTCCTAGTCTTACGAGGAAATTCCAGGCAAAGATCCAATAATCATCGAACACGAAATCACGATGTATCCTAACGCAAAGCCTATTTGGCAAAATATTTGTTCAGTTAATCCTAGGAAAGCAATAGCTATTAAGGCTGAAGTAGAGAAACTGCTTAAAGTTGGTTTTATCTACCCTGTCCAGTTGACTCAATGGGTGTCAAATCCTATTCTAGTCAACAAAAAATAGGGTACAATTCACGTATGTATGGACTTCCATCACTTGAACAAGGCCTGCCCAAAGGATAATTTCCCCACACCATTTATTGACCATATACTCGATGAATTCATAGGTTGTGAGGCCTTTTCTTTCATGGATGGTTTTTCAGGATACAATCCGATACAGATCAAAACCGAAGACCAACACAAAACTACTTTCATTTGTCTGTGGGGTACATTTTCTTATTGGAAGATGCCTTTTTGTCTGAAAAATGTTGGAGCTACTTTTCATAGGGCCATGTATTTTTCTTTCCATGATATCAAAAACATAGTTGAGGCTTATCTTGATGATTTAGCATCATGATCTTGCAAGAGAGCTGATAATCCCACACACCTTCGACTCATCTTTGAGCGACGTCGCTACTACCAGATTCGCTTGAATCCAAACAAGTGAAGTTTTTGCATGAATCCCTAGTGTCAACAATAGGGATCATGGTCAACCCTCTAAAGTTTAAGGCGATAGTTCAGGTTCCCTCCCCGTGCACAGCTCTTCAGATTCAAAGTTTATAGGGTAAAGTAATTCTTTTACGGTGTTTCATCGCAAACTATGCCAAGATCACAAAGGGATTCATGCATTTACTAAAGAAGGACGTTCCTTTTCATTGGGACAAATCCGCTCAACACTCTTTCGAAGATTTGAAATGCACTCTCACGTCTGCCCCTCTACTTAGACCACCCAATTATAATAAAGATTTGTTATTGTACTTGGTCATTGCAGAGTCGACCATCAGTATGGTCTTGGTTCAGGAGGATGATTTTCTCTCTGAATACGTGATTTATTACCTGAGTTGAGGCCTAGTTGGACCGGAACTCAATTATTCCCACATTGAAAAACTTGTGTTGGCAGCAGTTCATGTTGTCCAACGGTTCCGTCATTACATCTTGTTTCGCAAGACCACTGTCATTGCCATTGTGAATTTGTTTCAATACGATTTGATAGGACGTGTAATCGATAGAAAGATCAGTAGATGGATAGTTACCCTCCAGGAATTTGACTTGGATTTTGTTTTGGAGAAATCCAAAAAGTCGTTGGTATTTGCGGAACTCATCTCAAAACTTCCAGTTGAATCAAGTGATGTTATACCCGAGGAGTCGCCTATCAAAGGAGACATGTTCATGATCATGTCTTCGGACCCCTAATATGAAGATATACTAGTCTATCTCCAGAATTTGAAGTGTCGCACCTCTGCTTCTCGTGATGAGCTTCATCGTATACGCCATCAGGCCAAGAACTATGTCATACTCGAGGACACTCTGTATCGTCGAGGTGTAGATTGCATCCTTCGTCACTGTCTCACTCATGAATAAGCCTAAATCATGCTTAAATATTTCCACACTAGAGCATGTGGCGGTCATCTGTCTGGGTTGGCAACAACCCAAAATATTCTAAGAGCCAGTTACTTTTGGCTGACATTAATCAAATATTGTGTTGAACTGGTCAAGAAGTGCCACCCATGTCAAATCTTCTCTCGAAAGATGAGGGCACACCCCTCTCCCATGTTTCCCTTCATCACAGTTGGTCACTTCACCAAATGTGGGATTCATTATGCTACATGCAACCTCCCTTCAGCAAGGGGGCATCGTTATATCATCATAGCAGTAGACTACTTCACAAAGTGGATTGAGGCTATGACAATGTTTAAAGATGATGACGAGACAACAACTCTCTTTTTGTTCAACTAGATAATAGCAAGGTTCGACATCCTGAGAGAGATTTTCACTGACTAGGGTAGTCACTTTTAGAACAACAGGATGTCCGAGTTAACGTCAAATCTTGGGTTGAGGTAAGAAAATTCATCACCCTACTACCCACAAACAAATGGTTAGGTGGAAGCTGTGAATAAGTTCCTTAAGACTATTTTACAATGAACGATCAATTCAGCCAAGTCAAATTGGCATTTGATGTTGTACTCGGCATTACGGGCCTACCAAATGTCTGTTAAGAATGCAACCGATTTCTCACCTTTTCAACTCGTTTATGGGCTGGAAGCAGTCTTGCCTATAGAGTGCCAGATCCCGTCTCTAAAATTGGCAGTACAATTATTGAAAAACACTTCACCACTTGAGGAGTTTTTATTATATCTCGAGAAGCTCAATGAGTAGCGTCGTGATGCAACCTTGGCTAATGAGGCTCACAAACAAAAGGTAAAGTTTCAGTATGATCGGTTCGTTCGTCCTTGGATTTTCTGTGAAGGAAACCTTGTCCTGGTCTACCACCAAGATAAGGACCCCTTGGGGGCAGGAAAGTTCAAACCCATGTGGTTCCAACCTTTCATCGTGAAGGAGGTTCTAAAGAAGGGTGCTCATCGTCTGGTGGAATTTGAGGGAAATGCTTTGGCAGAGCCTAGAAATGGGCTTTACCTCAAGAAGTATTACTCATAGGTAGGTCACCTTGGGTGACTTCTTGTAACATATGTATAGCTCTTGTACATTCTCTTTTTTGTTTGTGCCTTTTTGGTTTTATGGACGTGTCGTTTTTTATGTCATCTTTTTCACTGTGGCAGATTTCAAGTGAATCAGAGGTGTTCCTTGGGTTTGTGGATGGTGCTAGCTGACACACTTGAAGGCTTGCTTCCACAGCTTGGGTGATTTTCACACCTTAGGGCTAGTTTTTATATTCAGGAGGTATCTGTTTAGGTGACACCACAAACAATGTTGTCGAGTACAACATAGTCTTAGAGTTTCTTTGAGACACTTTGTCGCATGGTATCTCTCACCTTTGGGTCTACTTGGACGCTAATCTAGTTGTGTCCCAATTAAATGGGGTTTACCATGTTTACGATCCTACTCTACACTGATGGTTCCTTAGGGCACGTCTCTTAGAACAAATCTTCGATTACATTATGTATATCCATGTTCCTAGGATATTGAATCAAATCATAGATACTCTAGCTAATCATGTATTAGATTGGCATTTGGCACACACGCACATGTAAATACATTTATAAAATAGATGTAATCCATAAGACATAAAAATAAATAAACACACACATACATATAAAAAATATCAGAGTACATGGCTGGGAGAAAGTGCCTCAAAAATATCTCTAGTAAGAGTCACGGGGTTTATGCCCTAAAAAATATACAAAAAGTTCTCTCGACACATAAGTAGTCTAGCCTAACTAAGGGCGGGGCCTGTTGGCCCTGCCATAATGAATGACGACATTCGCCAAATGCCGAAAGAGCTGGACCCAGGTCTGTGGCACCTCAAATACGTGAGGTTTCATCGTTGGTGGAAGATCCTCAATCTCTGTCATGGGGACTGCACGAATGAGCACGGTGAGGTTCCACTACACTCGTCTCAATACTCTCTCAGCCTCTTCGGTTGGAGGCCCCCCTACTGTTGTTGTTGGTCTGGTGACTGCAGTTGGTCCTGTCTCTGGTTGAGGGTGCCACCTAGTCCTCGAGAAGTCTGCTAGATGCACTGGTCCCACATATGTACATGATAGATACATAGTTGTCAGATACTCTAGTACACATAAAAATGATATATATATATAAAGAAAAAAAAAATTAAATAACTTTGAAAAACAAACATACCTAACTCTCCTCGGTCCACTCTGGTAGGTATAGGCATGTCGGGATCCCTGGAGAAGTCGATCCCATCATAGGGGTAGTCCTCTATGGCCAGAATTTTCCAAGACCATCAGTCAAAAAATTTATCATCGAAGGCCTTGATGGTCCTCCCTCCCCCCTGTCACGACAACAATGTCGCCCATCTGCATAATGTTGGGAGAGAGGCCACATGCCCTCGTACCATATCTTGAGGACTGAGACTAGGTACCCTCTCGAAGAAAAAGCAGCATAGAACAATCCTGAACCCAAAGTTTTGATGCTCCTGTATCTAACACTCTTTTAGCTACCTCTTCTTGCAATCTAGCATGGTTGTACTCTAGTAAAAAATCCATGCATTTAAGCACTGCACTGCAGAATGCATGTGCATCCGGGAATCTTGATGCAAAGTTGTGGATCCAGTGATCTGCCCAATTAGAAGAACTATCACCTTCAGTAAAAGATTGTTGATCTTATGTATAGGCACCTGAGAACCTACTTTCTCAATACCATCCTTGCAATGGAGTCCAATCAACTCCTCAATGTTGTGAACAGGGGGAAAAGTGTGCAAGTTGACTAGATCCCCTCTCCTCGAGAGACTAGTCAAGAAGTAAATGTCTTCAATCGTCGGAGTCAACAAATGCCCCTCAAGCGTAAATTCCTCTGCGTCAGGATGCCAGTAATCTATCAAAGCGTTCAGTAACCTGGGTTGTGCCCTCATAAACAGACACTGGAATAATTTTAGCAACCCACATTGTGACAAAACAACGACAATAGCAAGGTCTTCTGAGACCAAAAAATCAATTTCCTCATGCTCCATCTCTCTCCAATGAACATACATCCTGCACAAGGAAAAATTCATGGGGGGTCAAACTCTTGTTTTTTGTTTTTTTCACTCAATGGAGGGTGTACGCGGGTTGTTTTGGCAACAGTCGGGTGTGCACATGGGAAAATTATCTTCTTCTTGCGTGCACATGTGGGTTGTGTTAAGACAGCCCGCGTACACATAGGGACGACCTCTTTAAAGGTCAACGCCCCCCCAAAAAAAAATTAAATACAAAATGGAAGAAATGAAATGCAGGAGGGGCTAGTTTGTAATTACTTGGTCCAAACGCAAGTTTGTTTTGTCCACTGAATCTCCTAGAATCAACTCTTCTAGAAAAGGGGTGTTTTTGACTTTTTGGTCAATTCTCAAATTGAAATGGTGATAACGAGCTGTCAACATTCTATTCATAGAATTTTTGGCCCCTTTTTGTCATTTTTTGGACCCTTTTGTCATTTTTTCTAGCTTGAAAATCATGTACTATGGTTCTTGATTTTTTCGAAGGATGTTAGGATAAGTGTTACTTTGGTTATTAGGGATTTGTTTTTAATATTTGGGTCATTTTTAAAGGTCTTTTGGTAAAAATTTGTTTTTCCAACTTTGTGCATGTAGGATAGGAATCCACCTCCACTTGTTGCACCTCGTTGTCTTTTTCTCTTTGCCATAGGATCAATCCCATTGAATTGCAACACAGAACCCTCACTCCTGCTCTAGAAGTCTCGTAATTTAGTGGTAGATCCTACATTCACATGGATGCCCTAGGTAGATCTTGGTTTCATTTTTTGGTGTCCATGTCATCACTAATGATTATAGGCTTGGGAGTCCTTTGCAGTTTTTCCTAATTTCATGTTTGAGCCTCACTCACATGATTCATTATCACTTTTGACCTCACCCTCGGGACTCCCAAAACAATGTGTCTTCTTTTAAGCCCTTTTCAGACCCTCTAAACATGAAAATATTATCGAGCGATCTTGTTGACCTTCATGCTCACCAAACTAAAATCCGAAGGCATGTATGTCCATCGGTAATCTACCCCTTTTTTGGTCCAGATGGTCAAAAGCATGAATAAAGGTATACTCTAGGAACCTCGGTTCTCTAGAAGAGTATTCTCAGGTATAGTTTTAACCCTTTTTTCGGGCCTGAGGGACTAAATTTATGAAAAAGGAAACCCCACAGAGTCCATAGTTAAGCTCTTTTTAGACTCCCTAAAATTGAAAAGATGGTCGAGTGACCTCGTTTCTTCACACTCATTAAATTGGTCTAGAAGAACATCCCTTATGGAGTCCATAGTAAAGATCTTTTTAGACTCCTTAAATATGAAAAGATTTTCAAGTGATCTTGTCTTTGTCACACTCATTAAAATGGTTTTGAATAGACATTTTTTCGGTGCTAGTTTACCCATTTTTCGATCCGATTAGACTACCTTCAAAAAAGGTACCTCAAAGGAGTCTTCTTTTACGTTTTTCCAAACTCTCTAATATTGAAAAACCATCGAGCTTACCTTCTCTGGGATCGTTAAAATTACATTGAAGGATGTTATCATTGTCTCTTATTAATCACATTTGCATTCTCGCGTCTTTGTCCTAATACCGGCTCCATGTTTCTCTCAACTGAACCATATGAATCATGCCTTATACGCAAGCCCTGTAGCACTTTGCCTCTGCATCTTGACACCTTGACCCATGGAGGATTTTTCCCAAGTTTCCTTTTTCTGCATATGTCCCTTTTCTCTGAGAATCAGTATGTTCCTTGCACTTGGAACTAGTATGTCTGCGACACTCGTTCCTCCCTTGTAACATAACATTCTTTTATTCTTTTTCAAGCTTCCCAAAATTATTGAAAAAGACCAAAAAAATCAAATATACCCCAAAAAGAGGAAGGTAAAAGTACTTTATTTTTGTTGGTGGAACAATGAGTCACCCTTAGAAAAAACACATCCTTTTGTTTGTTCTTAAAGCTCTGGGATTTAATATGACCTTAGAAAGTTTTTCTCTCTACATAGAGTTGTGTCCTCCTCTATTTGGTTTTCCTTCCAAACATATCGAGAGTTTGTGTTGCCTCCTGCAGCATGAACTTATGTCAATTCCATGTTGCCTGAGTTTTGTCATTTGTCATGATTTTGTCCAAGGGAAGTTTTACTAAACTTGAGTTGTCCCTTCTGCAGTTTGTCTCTTATCCTCATGCCCAACCATCTTAAAATTCAAATCAATTCCTTGCTCAAAATCCAAGAAGTTATTTGCCTGATCATCAAGATCCTCTTGTTTGTTCTTGACAAGCCATCAAAGACCTATGGGTAGTGAAGTCGTACACTGATATTACACTCCTACCCAAGTTTTGAATATTATGAATTTGTTGTGCGAGCTCTAAAGACCTCATATCTAGCCATCATGCGTCATTTTCTTCTTGAAGATGGATACTATACATGTATATCTTTTGATTTTGAGATGTAGATCCGCTGTGTATTTATCATGACTACACTTTATATAGTTATATGAAATGGATATGCAGTGTATTTGATTGGCAACCATGATTTTATTTCATCCCGAGCATGGGTATGCCCACCTCGGTGAGACAAATTGTTATTTTGCAGATGGAACCTGCCAAACTCTGGTCCCTGGGCTCACTCGCTTCGTACGTTGGTGAATATTTGTAATGTATTTCGGCTATCGGATGCTCTTCTAACCTCACACATTGGGGGGGGGGCATCTATTATAACCCTAAATTGTACCAGACATGCACACCTGGCATCTGGCCATTTTACTTGCTTTTTTTGCCAAGCCATCATTGAAAAACTCTTCTAAAAAACCATTATTTTGAAGGTATATGTGCCTGCACCACCACAGCCCACGTACACACACTTGTTGCACCACTGCAACCCACGTACACTCACATAAATCGCGAAAAATGAAAATTGCAAAGGGGATACAGGTTTTCAGGCCGTTACCTAACCAGTTGACTGCTCATATATAGTCACCTCAACCATTACTATCTCTTTTGGCCTATAAAATAAGGGGTTGGGGTCCCATTTCAAAGGGAAGAAAGAGAGAAAAGAAACTCTACCCATTTCCATATTCCCCCTTTGCCCCAATATTTTGCAGCCAAAATTCTTTCTTCATCCCTTTTCCCTCCATTGCAAACCCTTTCTATTTCCATAGAGAGAGAACTGAAGAGGAGAAGAAGACATGGAAGCAGTTGGTGCATGGTAAAGAGGATCCCGAACCATGTTCAAGGAGAATTCATCGATCTCATTATAAGTAAACATTGTGATTTTAATAAAAGGAATATTTTTTTTGTTTTCCATATGATGTGTCTAATCTCTATATGTTATTTATGTTGACATCTAACCCATTAATTCATATATGAAATTCACGTTCATAGTTATTTGTTTGTTTGTATATGAATATAGGTCAGTATTGGGAGGATACTTGTAGTCGAGGAGCAATTGAATGCAAAAAATTGACACTAGACATAAAGGTTAAGGTAGAGTTACCGAATCTTTTTACTCTATATTTCATGCATGAATGTGGGGTACAGTCGGGGCAGTTATAAAAAGTAGGAGACTTTTAGATGGTTAGATCTGCTTACATGTTGAACCCTAGTGTAGTCCATGGGGGGGTTTTCTTGCTATAAGAAGTAATATGTATTGTCCTTTATGAGAATGCATAGATGAATATGGATCAATGAGTTGTCATTGATATGATGGAGATGGATCAATGTGTTTTCATTGATACATGATGAATATGGATCGATGTGGTTTCATTGGTATATGATTCATTGCTGGAAAATTGTATAGATGACTCATTATTGTCTTAGGTGCACAAATAGATGAACTCCAAAGTGGTCCCCTTATGGTGAAATCCCTCACTGGAAGACACTTTGTGGATTGAGTTATCCTAGAAGAATGGTTGGAGGACCCATGCTTGTATGTGGAATAATGAGATGAAGATCAATGAAGTTGTTGGTGCAACTATCCTCGATGGATAGTGCTTTCCATACCATTTCCGGTGGTATGTGGAATGTCACATAACTCCCCATGGTTTGAGATTTTTGGCCTTATGAAATTGAAGGACCCCCATATGAAGGCTTGAAGCCCACAAGGTCAAAGAAGTCAAAGCTTGAAAAGAAGAAATCATTATTTAAATGATAAAGTAAAGTCACAAAGTCAAGGTGGATTATTTAAATAATAAAGAGAAGTGAAAAAATCAAGAAAGATTATTTAAATGATAAAGTAAGGTGAAAAAATAAAAAAGGAATATGTAAATGATAAAGTAATGGAGAACTTTCTAATTATGGAAAGTGGTTAACCCTAAAATGGGGAAAATAGGTTAAGTGACCTATAAATGGGTTAAGTGACCTAGAAATAGGTTAAGTTACCTAGAAATGGGTTAAGTGACCTAGAAATAGGTTAAGTGACCTATAAATGGGTTAAGTGACTTAGAAATAGGTTAAGAGACCTAGAAATGGGTTAAGTGACCTAGAAATGGGTTAAGTGACCTAGAAGATGGAGAGTATAAATAAGAGGCAAGGATCTCTCATTTGAGATCACAATTGAGAATATTAAAGATATATAGGTGATTGAGGTAACCAAAGGATATATAAGCCTAATTTCAGAGGGAAGGTGAAGAAAAGAGGGTCGGAATTCAAGGGAGGATAAATTATTTTCATGATGCTTTCTAAGGTATGTTATTTACAGGGCATCTCACCATTTTTGTGATAATTTTTTTTCTATAATGATTCATACTGTGATATTGATATTCCATTGAGGAAACATATCCAAGTATCTTTGGTACAAAATTTATCTTGTGGGTCGTTTCATTTTTGGAGATACACTCCGTGGAAAATAGGGTTTGTGGATAGTCCCGAAACTAGTCTAAAACAGGTGTTTCAGATAAAAGCGTCATAACTTATTCATAAAAGATCCAAATTTAGTGAGACCAATTGTCTTGGTTATATTACAGTCTTTAGTATTCTTTGTAACAGTTTCATATCAATTCAACAAATATTCTTTGTGGGGCACGCTCTACAAGGTCGCTCTCTAGAATAAGCCATAATTCAACAAGGTATGCCATTTATTCTATAAATCCTTTTACGAGAGGTTCCAAGTAGTGAAACCTAGAGGAATTACATAAAACACACTGAAGAAAATTGTATATCAGTTTCATATATTTATTCATTATAGGTACAAAGTTATAATTATTTCAAGTTAGGGTTGTTGACTAATCCAAAACTAGTCATGGTTGAGACAAGCAGTTAATGAGTTGGCACATACATGAGGTGTATATCTGATGATGTTGGTACATATTGATGAGTAATTGTTTATGATTAGTTGAAAAATTATTGATATATACTTGGTACATGGTTGGATGCACTTGTTTATGGTACAAGTTGATTACAAGTTGTTTGGCACAGGTTGGTGCATGGCTGATGCACTTGTTTATGGTACAGATTGATATCTGTTGAGGATTTTTTCCTCATCTTAGTTGGTGATTAGGGTGTAAGATGAGTCTTGCATTATAGATCTGGTGATCTTGTCAAGTTTTACTCTATTCAGTTGTTGCTGAAAAACCCCAAGGATTGTAGTCTGTAATAAAAGGAAAATTGTACATACATCTTGTGTTCTTTGTGTTCCTTGTGTTGATGACTTGTTGATGATATATGTTATTTATAAGTGTTTAAATTTAACTAGTTATAAAAAAAAACAGTGAGTAATGAGTTAATTTTGATTGTTAACTAAGGATTTTTGGGGAAAAGAGCCCTACACTGTTCACCCCCCCCCCTCTCAGTGTAGTCAGTGTGTCCAACAATTGGTATCAGAGTGGACCTTCACTACAATACTTAAAAATCTTGAAGGAGATCCATATACACACAAATGGATGATGAAATACCAATCCTTGATGACGATAACTATTCTACTTGGAGAATAGAGATGAGAGTGTATTTGAAGACAATGGGAGCAACTATTTGGAAGGCAACCATTGGTGGATCAGTTTCATTGAAGAACAAGTCAAAGTTTGCAGCTCAAAGGGGAGGAAAGAAGAATGATGCATTGGCTCTCAAGAACATTCTTAGTGGACTCTCAAGCCCTATCAAATAAAGCATGGAACAATGCACTTCCACCAAGGATCTATGGCTAAATCTAGAGGAGACATATCAAAGCAATAAGAAGAAGGAAGATATTGAAGACCACTCCATCAAGATTATCAAAGGTAAAGAATCTCCAAAAACCCTCGATTGTATTATCTCTAAATGTGATATTGAAAACATTTCAATTGAAGATAGCACAAAGGAATATCCCAAAATTATTTCAAATGAATATATAGAATCTCCAAAGACTCTTGATTGCAATGATTCAAAATGTGATGATGTTGAATTTTTCTCAAGTGAAGAAGATGATCTAGAAACAATTTGTGTAAAGTTTCATGGTAGTTATCCCATGGAAAGAATATAAGAAGATATATGAGAACTTAAAAAGGAATTTGAAGAGGGTTTATATAGATACATAAGTGATCATTTTTATACACACTATAACTATCTTTCAGATAACACTAAGATGTTTCTTAGGAGGAGTCAAAGGCACATCTTGAAGTTAAAGGGAATGCTCAAAGAACAAGAAGAGAGTAATAAGACTAAATTGGAATGAAAGGAAGAAGAGATAACAATACTAAAGAATGAAAAATAATATATGAAGGTAGATGATGATATTAGAAAAAATTTTGAAACTATTATTCATCTCAAGAACCAAATTGAAGAAGCCAAAAGGGTAGAAGAACTTTTGAAGAATCAAATTAATGAAAAGGAAGAGTCATGTGATAAGTTAGAAGCTGAAATTGATGATCTTAGAAAGAAAGTGGAGAAGTCAAATAAATTCTTGAATAGCTCAAAAATCTTGGATGAGATATCGGAATGTCAAAGATCACCATATGATAAATCAGGTCTTGGATACAAAAAAGAAGCTACACATGCTAAAGCAAGAACCTCAAATAAGCATGAGGTAAGTCCATCAAAGAAGGAAGACAATGTTGCAAAGAAACCATCTACACAAGGCAAGGAAAATTTCAAAAGAACAAAGCAAGGAAGACATCAAGAAGCTATTTTTGGACACCAAAGCAAAGGTATGAGAGTATTTTTCATGGGCATTGTTATTCATGTAATGAATATGGTCACAAAGATTTTGAATGTAGATCTTATGAAATAAGATAAAATGGAAGATTTCATAACACCATAAGGTGTTGGAGATGTGATCAAGTAGGACACATTTTTGCTCATGATAACACCATGAGATGATACAGTTGTAGTGGATTTGGCCACAAATCCTAGGAGTGATAGAACACAAGAAGAAAGTCCATGATGAGGACTTCACATAGCATGGATAGAAGAAGGAATGAAGTAAGGAAGGGAGACATGTTTGAAAAGATGGATGCTCAGAGCTCAAGTTCCGAGGAGAAGGGACATCTAAAGAAGTGGGTGAAGAAGATAGAGCAGCCAAAACAAAATGAAAGACTTAAGGGAAGTTCAAAAATTTCATCTACTAAGGCATACGTCCGTGACAGTGGTATCAGACACGTACATACGCAGGATGAAATTGTATAGGTCGTGTACATATGTGAGCTGTCTGTGCAACAAGCCGTATATATGTGGTGAAGCCTAAGGAAAAGGGCTATGCACATGGATTGCAGTTTGACGTGATGGTATAACTCTGTGATGCAGGGTCTCACATGGTTTATTGGAGGTTCTGACACAGTTTGCTACAGTTTTTCATGATTCTATGTTGGATTATGTAAGGTGATGATGTAAAATAAAATCTTGGGTGCATGGCACTAACCCATGAGTATGGATTGATGCATTATTTGTTGAAGAACAACACTAGTTATGATAGTGAAGTTATGACACCTTGGTTATGTGATAGATCTTGATGATGTATTGGAAGCTTACTTGTTGGAAAGCTTGATGCATGCATTTAGCATATGGATGGGCTATAGATTGGGACATGTGGTTGGTGAGTTGATGAGGTGATCATGTTGTACATCATTGATGATTCATATCTTGATCTATAATTGATACATGTTTGGTACACTCATAGATGGCATATGCTTGATGATACTACACCATTGTTACTACTTGATCAACACAACAATTGGTATTTTTTTAAGATACATGATTGTGGCACTTGGTTCATGATGGAGACATATCATGAGTGATATGACACATGGTTGGCATATTGGTAGATTCACATGGTTGGCATATCGATAGATGCACATGGTTGGCATATTGGTAGATGCACATGGTTGACATATTGGTAGATGCACATGGTTGGAATATCGGTAGATGCACATGGTTGACATGTTGGTATATGCACATGTTGGCATATTGATAGAGGCATATGATTGATACATTCCATGGATGATATATTTTGGCACATTTCATGATGTTGATGTACATGGTTGATGTACATAGGTGTTGTGCATGATGAGCACACATTTTTGTACATGATGTGCTTAGTTGATATTTTTCTCATGATTCTTTATTTCATTGTTGACGTATCGTTTGCTTCATGATGCTTGGTATAGCATGATTTTGATGCATGATCAGGTCCAAGGATCATTATATGGTAGCACATTGTTCATCTCGCAGAGAAGATAGGGGAGACATACCCATAGGGGGAGTCATTATTCTTCCCATGATTCTAGGAGGAGATATTTATGAGATGCATACCTAGAAAAGAGCCCTATATTTGAATAAAGAGAACAGAGGCATAATTCCAGGAGGAGTGATGGTCACAGGGGGAGTATGTTCGATGTATTTTCTGCATTACATCAGAGTGATATCCCTTGTTCAAAAGGGGAGAGATTATTCAAAGGAAGATCAAAGGCACTCAGACAGGGGGAGAATCCCTAAGGAAAGTTCAAGTAGGGGGAGCAGCCCCAAGAGGAAAATGGCCCTTTGCCATTGATCTCAAAGGGGGAGAAATAGTCACATTGATGTGATTGATGATTATTGATTGGGAGAGACAGTCACATTTGGGAGAGATAGTCACATTGACTATTGATGTAGAGCATGCCTTATCTACATGATGACATCAATAATTGGTAATTGGTGTTGACATCAATATTGGTATTTCCATCAATGCCAAAGGGGGAGATTGTTGGATCATGTTTTCATTGATGCCAATGGTTTGATTGATTGACATGAAGTGATTGATTGATGATAAAAGGATTGATTGATTGATGATTGATGTAATGTAATATGTATTGTCCTTAATGAGAATGCATAGATGAATATGGATCAATGAGTTGTCATTGATATGATGAAGATGGATCAATGATTTTTCATTGATACATGATGAAGATGGATCAATGTGGTTTCATTGGTATATGATGCATTGTTGGAAAAATGTATAGATGACTCATTATTGTATTAGGTGCACAAATGGATGAAATCCAAATTGGTCCTCTTATGGTGAAAGCCCTCATGGGAAGACACTTTGCAGATTGAGTTATCCTAGAAGAATGGTTGGAAGACCCATGCTTGTATGTGGAATAATGAGATGAACATCAATGAAGTTGTTGGTGAAACTATCCTAGATGGATAGTTCTTGCCATACCATTTCCGATGGTATGTGGAATGTCACATAACTCCCCATGGTTTGAGATTTATGGCCTTATGAAATTGAAGGACCCCCATATGAAGGCTTGAAGCCCACAAGGTCAAAGAAGTCAAAGTGCTTAAAAATAAGAAATCATTATTTAAATGATAAAGTAAAGTGACAAATTCAAGGTGGATTATCTAAATAATAAAGAGAAGTGAAAAAATCAAGAAAGATTATTTAAATGATAAAGTAAGGTGAAAAAATCAAGAAGGAATATTTAAATGATAAAGTAATGGAGAACTTTCTAATTATGGAAAGTGGTTAACCCTAAAATGAGGAAAATAGGTTAAGTGACCTAGAAATGGGTAAAGTGACCTAGAAGATGGAGAGTATAAATAAGAGGCAAGGATCTCTCATTTGAGATCACACTTGAGCATATTGAAGATATATAGGTGGCTGAGGTAACCAAATGATATCTAATCCGAATTTCAAAGGGAAGGTGAAGAAAACAGGGTTGGAATTCAAGGGAGGATATATTCTTTTTATGATGCTTTCTAAGGTATGTTATTTACAGGTCATCTCAACATTTTCGTAATAATTTTTTTTCTATAATGATTCATACCGTGATATTTTTATTCCATTGAGGAAACATATCTAAGTATCTGTGGTAAACATTTCAGCTTGTGGTTCATTGTATTTTTTGAGATACACTCCATGGAAAATAGGGTTTATGGCTAGTCCTCAAACTAGTCTAAGACATGTGTTTCGGGTAAAAACATCATAAATTCTTCATAACAGATCCAAATTCTGTGAGACAAATTATGTTAGTTATATTACAGTATTTAGTATGTTGTGTAATAGTTTCATATTGATTCAACAAATATTATGTGTGGGGCACCTTCTACAAGTTCTCTCTCTGGAATAAGCCAGAATTCAACAAGGTATGCCATTTTTGTTATAGCTTCTTTTCTGGGAGGTTCCAAGTAGTGAAAGCTGGATGAATTGCATAAAAACATTGAATAACAATGTGTATCAGTTTCATATCTTTATTCATTACAGGTACAAAGTTATGACTATTTCAAGTTAGGGTTGTTGACTAATCCAAAACTAGTCATGGTTGAGACAAGCAATTGATGAGTTGGCACATACATGAGGTGTATAGTTGATGATGTTGGTACATATTGATGAGTCATTTTTTATGAGTAGTTGAAACATGATTAGAAAATACTTGGTACATGGTTGGATGCACTTGTTTATGGTACATATTGATTACAGGTTGTTTGACACAGGTTGGTGCACGGCTGATGCACTTGTTTATGGTACAGATTGATATCTATTAAGGATTGTTTCCTCATCTCAGTTGGTGTTGAGGGTGTAAGCTAAGCATTGAATTATATATATGGTTCTCTTGTAGATTTGTACTCTATTCAGTTGTTGCTAAAAAACCCCAAGGATTGTAGTTCGTAATAAAAATAAAATTGTACATACATCTTGTGTTCTTTGTGTTCCTTGTGGTGATGACTTGTTGATGATATATTGTTGATATATGTTTCTGATATGTGTTGAAATTTAACTGGTTATAAATGAAAACAATGAGTAATGAGTTAATGATGATTGTTAACTAACGAGTTTTGGGAAAATGATCCCTACATTGTTCACCCCACCTCTCAGTGTAGTTGGTTTTTCCAACAACATGCCCCCAACACTCACCCGTGACTCATCTTGAGTCACTGTGATCTAGGTAACTCTGTCTCAAATGCCTTGAGCTTGGATCAAGCTGCTTCAAATTGTTTCTTCTCTAGAGCCTCCTGCTTGGTGAACTCTTGAATAACCTTCTCACTCATAGGTCCTGCCAAGAGTTGTTCCACTGTGGTGACCATTTGTTTGAGTTTTGCACCTCGTCCTTCAATCTCCTAAAAAAGTGTGCAAGCTTCATCTTGCACTGGATGGAGCCTCTGGGTCACTTCCATGACTTTACTCTGGAGAGCATGGACCTATTGCTAAACTGTTTGTTTTTCTTGGGACCTTTTCATCCTCTCAACCACTTACAATGGCTTCAACTGCCCTTGCATTGTTGTTTCTTTTTGTTTTTCCTCTTGAAGATGTGAATCTAGTGTCCTTATTTCAGGGTCCTTTCTGAGGCACTCATAAGTCTATGCACTTTGAATGCTGAGCTATTTTCATTCCAAGGACAATGCCTTGATTCTCTGGACTGCTCTTTGGGTGGTTTCTTCTCTATGATTGTGCACTTCCCGTCGAGTGATTGGCACTGCTTGTAACTCCAGTTCTGCTACTCTCTGTTGAAGTTGTTGAATGGCTTCAACAAGCTTCACCACTTGACTCTTCACTGGGTATTCTTCCATCTGTTCTAATTTTTTCATAGAGAGAAGTGCTCTAATGACTGCTTCTTTAACTCCCACATGCTCCATGAGCAGATGTTCTTTATCCTTCTAGATTTGTGCTCTATCCTCTGGGAACTTCTCTTGGAGGTCATATTTGTCCTGCTACACAACCCTTCATTACTCTATGGCTTCCTCCTTTTCTTGCTTTAGGGCCTCAATGACCTATTCGTTTTCTTCCTGGACACGACGAAGGTGAGCTTCGGTCGCATATTCTATTCTGTGTAGCTGGGCAAGCTCATATCCCAACTCATTTACTTTAGATGATGGTAGCGCAGTAGACACTGTGTGGCTAGAGTGGAGGGCTTGTTGTACCCCTTTAAGATCTAATTCAATCCTATCATACACAGTCTCTTGTTTTGATTCTTTGCACTTTAAAATATCCTCTGAATTATCTGATACAACGACAATGATGAGGTCGATCTCATCCACCGTGAGTAAAGTCTACAAATTGGGCTTACTAGATTTTAACTTCTTCCACGATGAAGGTTTCGTGGGGGAAACATTTATTTTATTGGATGCCTCAACCTCATCAATGGGATCCTTAGGTGGTGTTACCTCACCCTGCTTCTACTTGTCTTCTTCCTTGCTATCCTCTTCTTTGTCTAGTTCGTCACCCTCTCCCCCTCCCGATGAATCTGAGGTATTTTATTCTGACGCATTGTTCATCTCCTGTACCTCTTCCTTCTTCTTCCTTCTGTTTCTTTCGGGTGCATCATACTCTTTGTGAGTGACCATAGGACTTCCGATGAGGTTGGAGTCAGACATTTCTACGTAGTCGTCTGGTACTAGGAACTCTGCAGGCCATTCCTTAGTTATTTCTTCCATGTCCTCCTCTGTGAGCTTATATTAAGATTGGATCTCTTCTTTATGTTAGTCTCCATGCATAGTGATATAAACACAATGTCTATCTATTCAGAACTTCACAAGGGGCCTAAACCTGTGCAGGGTATTCAACGTCATGCGAGGGAAAGACTCAATATCCCTCTTTAGTTGCAGGTAATAGGCGTGGAGCACCGCGTTTGACTTTCATTGTTTTTACATGTCACTTGAATACTGGAGCGTAGTGAACTTCACATCTAGTGGTTCAGATGGATCAATTCTAGGGAAGGTCGTTCCTTTCGACATCTCCCAAGCAATGAAGGTGATGAGGATAAACATCCAACTGAAATGAAACCCATAGCCCTGATCCTGAGCTTCATGGCATTCTTTATATAACTGATTGACAAGGTAGCTCACCCAGTTCATTGGTATCCCTTCCACACATTTTCTTGTGAGGTTGACGAAAAACCCCGTGACCTACGTGGGTCTATTTTTCCTGACTAGCTTACCAGCAATCAACTCGCAAGATAGACGCATTGCGCCATTCTGGATGGAGTCTACCTTCTAGCCCCGCTTCCCCTACTCCACATAGTCGTAGGTGTTAGCGATAAAAAATGCCTTGCATTTATTTTTATATCATATCATAAGATGATAATAAGGTAAATATTTATTTATAAATCTTAAAGTTTTAAAGCATATAAGATTGGCTTTAAATCTTATTTTCCAATGAAAAAATGATGTGTCATCTCAAAATATACCAAAAAGAAAATTTTATCTTTCACCGGCTAAATGAATTTTTCACAGTGTAGTAAGCTAGTGAAAGTCTCCCTTTTCACTAGCTAAATGATTGTTTTAACAGTATAGTGTGCCGGTGAAAGTGCAGGTTTTTCAATTGATAAACTGCCTTGGGAAAAATCAATTTTTTGAGTCATGGAGAGTCCGTTTTACACGCTCAAATAGTTGATTGAAAACTAGACATCCTAATATTTCCAATGGTACTTTCATATCTTACGTTAGAGCTCAGGAAGGCAGTCACAAGTTCCCCACAAGATGAGGCATCATTTTCAGAAATTTTCCAAAATGTATTATTTTGGTCAAAAGGTAAAATTCAACTTGGTTGAGTTTATTAAGGAGAACATGATGATGAATAATCATATATATTATAAAATATCATGCATGAGCATAGGTGTCACTTCATTTGATCAATAGAAATATTCTAGAGATCAAATCCTAAAATGTAGGAATATGACTAGATTTGGAAATTTGTATTTTCCTATTTTAGTCACCTTCTTGGGAGACAGATTATGATCATATAGAAGAGTATTTTTAGAAACCAAAGGATTTTTTTCATAAAAACATGCGGCTCTTCAATAACCTCTTTCAGTTTTCCAATATCTATTGTGATTTGTGAAATATAGGTCAATATTTGAGCAGCATATTTCCAGAAATTAAATACTTTGTTTTTCCTGTTTTAGTCACTGTCTTTAAGGACAGATTCCGATGAGTTGGAATACTATTTTTAGAAACTGAAGGAGGTGTTTCATAACCACAGAATTATATTCAATAACCTCTCTCATTTTCCAAAGATATATTGTGATTTGGAGAATATAGGTGAATCTTGGAGAAGCATTTTTCCATAAGTTTCTATCTTTTCCAGCCACCTCACAATTTCGAATTTGAGATAAGAAAAGAGGATATCAGATCCATCTTTTGAGGATCTTAAAAATAATTTGTAAATATTATTTAAGCTCATAGATGTAAGAGGCAGAGGGGTTTGAT
Organism: Picea engelmannii; assembly: GCA_009831015.1. NCBI lineage: Eukaryota > Viridiplantae > Streptophyta > Pinopsida > Pinales > Pinaceae > Picea > Picea engelmannii. Next base: position 611,159 of record ML780497.1, on the reverse strand, counting down.
TTTGGATACATGGACTACACTATATTGTAAACAGCCTTTTCATATGATAATACAAATCACAGTTTTCTCTTTCTATTGATGTCAGATTTCACCTTTCCTTCTATACTCTTATTCAAGTTGTTTTAACTGCAATAATATTTTCATCTCATTAGTTAGTTCATAACTTGACTAATATTTGCTTACATTGTTTATTAAACCCTACATTGTGTATCTGGTTTATAAGCATTGATTTCTTCACCCACTTTAAAGATACTATCTGATTATTGATCCTTGAGAGAACTGGTTCATTTGATTATCCATTTTGACTGTCTAAATGCCACACTGTAGTTGAGTTATCCCATTGATTCAAACATACAAAAAACAAAAAAACAAGTTTACTTTAAGTTACCAAGCATCTTTGTCTTACAAACACAAAGAGTTTTTTGGAGTGATAACAAATTGGCGTCATTGCCCAGGAGAGGATATCGAAGCTCAGCTTCCTTGGGACACAACAAGATCCAACTTTTATGATAGACAAAGTATGGACACATTTTTGGTTTTAATCATCTATCTGGAAACTCCATGAAAGACGGATTCAGTGGCGGATCCACAGTATTCAGATGTCAAAAAAATTTGCTGCTCTTTGGCTCAGAGGTTTGCACCTCTAGACTTCTCTTCAATTTCTGGTTTCCCACATCCAATACCTCATATGTCAAAATGGGGAGATTTTCTACCTATCTTCAAAGAGGAGAAAGAAGATAATCCTGTAGAACACCTCAAAAAGTTTCATGAGTGCATGGATCTACTAGATCTGCAGCATGAAGATGTTTATGAATTCATTATATGGTGATGCTCATTAGTGGTATTTGTCTTCACCTCCTTCCAGTATTTCATCTTTGAAATACTTTCACAGAGTTTTCAACGAGCATTGCAAAAGATTATTTTCAGATCAGTTTTTATCTGGTAATTGTTGTGAAGAATATGAATTAAATAATAAGGTTGAAGATGCAAATAGATAAGAATCCCTCCTTCATATTATGCATCAGTTTCCCAATGATCTTCATGATGTGATTTCCCATCAATATGAACTAAAAATGGAAAATAAAAGAGATGAAGATTCTCCTATTAACAATATTTCTGATTTTCATAAATCTGAAGAATTAATTTCTTTAGTTAAAAATCATGAGAATCAACTTTTTGTTGGTCATATGTCCATTAAAATCAGTAAGGGTAGTTCACAACTTTCAGATTTGTGTATCAAGGAAAGCTGCAGTTATGATGAGAAACAGGATGATATTTTTTCAAATCTATTTCAGAATCCTATTGTTGACAATTCTATGCCAAAATTTTCATCTATGTCATTAGAATTGTTTCCTGATATTTCCATATTTGAAAAATATAATGAGGAAGATATTGAAGTTTCTGGAGATTTGGTTATGTCTGAAATTTCATTTAGTTCTACTATTTAGCATAGAGATGATCAGTTGTCTTTAGTTCAAAAGAAAATAGAAATCAATGAAGACAGTCTTCAGTTTTCAGATTTGCAAAAGGAAGGAGGTTGTAGTGATCATGAAGAACATAATTTGCAGAAATCATCCTATCTTCATAAGGAATATCAAGAGCACTATCTTCCTTTTGAACCCTTTGTTTCAGATTTTGATATAAAAGTTGTCGATGATGAGGAAAACAACGAAATAAAAGATCAAAAACATATTACTCCTTATCTCTCAGAAATTATAAGCTGCAGTATGCTAGTTTATCATACTGGTAAATTCAAATCACAAGGATATGAAGATGAAGAAGAACAAATTTCTACAAGTCATGTTGACTTGAGCAGCCAGCCCATATATGACAACTATGAATCTTATTTTGATCAGTCTTTTTCTTTGCCCATCAAGGAACAACATCATGTTGAAATCCATCATTCTATGTTTGCAGAAGACCCTAAATATGATGAGTTTAATCTATCTGAAGATTTAAGATCTTCTCTTCTGTTTGAAGCATCTCATGAACAAAAGACTAATATCATTTATGAATAAGATATCAAACAAGAAAGGATTAGCAGTCAAATCAACTCACTGGTATTTTCAAAATCGCAGAAACCTGTTTATAAACAGATCCATATATCAAAAGGAGAAGAAAAGCTTGAGCAGCAAGCGGAGTTAACTTTTTTCTATGATCTGGTAGCCATTTATATGGAGTTATGTTCTTCAAAAATATTAAGTTGTGTAATATTTGGAATCAAGGAAAATGATGATTGTAAGTATGCTCTGCAAGTTGAGATTTTGCTGCACCACATGAAGTGTTCTTTGAATTTATCTGCATGCAAAGAGATCTTAAAAATAGTTCGATGTTATCATGGCTTCATTGGAAGCATTATGTCACACAATGAACATGTTTTACTAGTTAGAAGTAGGAGTAGGTGTGAGAATAAGATCCTCATACGAGCAACTAGATCATGTTCAGTTGTTGATTTCTGAAATAAGCAGGCAGGCTACAACAAACTACAAACAATTTTCAGTTTAGCAGAGGATTAGGTGAAAAAGACAGATGTTATCTCAAAAAATGAACTAGTCAGTTTGTTTCATTTTTTGGTGATGGCATGGTCATAAATATAGTTCCATACATTTTTTTTTAGAAATTTAAATGTCAAAGTATAGGAGATAACTTGTTTATTCCTATAATAAATCGATTGTCAAAAGGCATTTCCAAAAATCAAAGAAAATCTTTTCAACGGCTAATATTTGTTTTGAAGCTGAAGTTAGCCGGTGAAAGTTCAAGGTTTCAACGACTAAATGGAATTTCTGAAAACAAGTGAGCCGGTGAAAGTACAACCCTCATTTTTATGATTTGCAGACGCAGGAAGATTGTAGTAGATAAGGAGAGGAAGGTGATGATTTGAAAATCCCAGATCAATAGTTCATCATGCTTTCTTCTCAGACAGAGATTAAGCAATCTGTATTTAACATTGAAACCTCTGAGGGAAATGAGCAACATGATTATTTTCATTTGATTGATTTAATGAATAAACAAGCAGGTTACAGGTAGGTTATAGGTTTTCTACAGGATTTTAGATGATAAATCGTAAAGGCTAAATGACTCCATGCCCAATACTAAAGGCATAAGGTCTGTCAGGTTCTTGGAAACCTCGCAGGGAGGTCTCCATCCTAGTTGGAGCCAGATGTTAGCGATAAAAAATTCCATTCATTTATTTTGATATCATATCATAAGATGATAATAAGGTAAGGATTTATTTATAAATCTTTAAGTTTTAAAGTATATAAGATTGGCTTTAAATCTTATTTTCCAATGAAAAAATGATGTGGCATCTCAAAATATACCAAAAAGAAAATTTTAGCTTTCACTGGCTAGATGACTTTTTTCACAGTGTAGTAAGCCGGTGAAAGTCTCCCTTTTCACTGGCTAAATGACTATTTTCACAGTATAGTGAGCCGGTGAAAGTGTAGATTTTTCAGTTGATAAAATGCCTTGGGAAAAATCAATTTTCTAAGCCGTCGAGAGTCTTTTTTACACACTCAAATAGTTGATTGACAACTAGACATCCAAATATTTCCAATGGTACTTTCATATCTTCATTTATAGCTCAGGAAGGTAGTCAAAATTTCACCACAAGATGAGGCATCATTTTCAGAAATTTTCCAAAATGTATTATTTTGGTCAAAAGGTCAAATTCGACTTGGTTGAGTTTATTAAGGAGAAGAGGATGATGAATAATAATATATATTGTCAAATATCATCCATGAGTGCAGGTGGCACTTCATTTAATCAATAGAAATATTCTAGAGATCAAATCCTAAAATGTAGGAATATGACTAGATTTGGAAATCTGTATTTTCCTGTTTTAGTCACCTTCTTGGGAGGTAGATTTTGATCATATAGAAGAGTATTTTTCGACACCAAATTTTTTTTTTCATACGCATGGGCGGCTCTTCAATAACCTCTCTCAGTTTTCCAATATCTATTGTGATTTGTGAAATATAGGTCAATCTTTGAGTACCATATTTCTAGAAATTAAATACTTTGTTTTTCATGTTTTAGTCACTGTCTTTAAGGACATATTATGATGAGTTGGAATACTATTTTTAGAAACTGAATGAGTTATTTCATAACCACGGAATTATATTCAATAACCTCTCTCAGTTTCCCAATATCTATTGTCATTTGGAGGATATAGGTGAATCACGGAGCAACATTTTCCCATAAATTTCTATCTTTTCCAACCACCTCACAATTTCGAATTTGAGATAAGAAAAGAGGATATCAGATCCATCTTTTGAGGATCTTGAAAATAATTTGTAAAGATTATTTAAGGTCATAGATGTAAGAGGCAGAGGAGTTTAATTTTGGATACATGGACTACACTATATTGTAAACAACCTTTTCATATGATAATACAAATCACAATTTTCTCTCTCTAATGATGTTAGATTTCACCTTTCCTTATGTACTCTTATTCAAGTTGTTTTAACTGCAATATGATTTTCATCTCACTAGTCAATTCATAACTTGATTAATAGTTGCTTACATTGTTTATTAAACCCTACATTGCATATCTGGTTTATAAGCATTGATTTCTTCACCCACTTTAAAGCTACTATCTGATTATTGATCCTTGAGAGCATTGGTTCATTTGATTATCCATTTTGACTATCTGAATTCCACACTATAGTTGAGTTATCCCATTGATACACACATACAAAAAACACAAAAACAAGTTTACTTTAAGTTACCAAGCATCTTTTTCTTACAACTAGAAAGAGTTTATTGGAGTGATAACAGTAGGTATTTTTGATTCGTTGTTCCAGGGCATGATCTGCAGCCTTCCCTGGGTAAAAATCTTGTGGGTCTAGTCCTTTCATGCTTAATCCGATGATCCTATGGATCAACGCTAGATCTACGGTGATGTATCTGTCTAGCCATAGATAGCTTCCATGGAAGCACAATAGCAGGAGCTTAACACACATGTTAACCTCCTGATGCCTTCCAAAGTGTGGTAACTTCATCACGTTGAGGATCGTGGACCTCGTGATGTCCATGGTCCATAGCTGGGGGATTATCTTCAACTTATTCCCCTTTTTCTTGGTTAAATACTTATGAGGTGCGAGCATGATGTAGGAGAACCATAAGAAAGTGCAAGTGGAGGACAATTGGATATGCAACAACGTGCATTTTGAAGATGTTTTGAATTTCAAAGGATGGCACATTCATGTAATATCTGAAGAGATGTAATTGTTATTAAATGTTTTGGGGATTGTAATGCAGATATTGAGCATTTTCTCTCATATGTCGGTTGGAGGCATTTAATGTAATAAATATAAAGTAGATGTAGTCTTTATTTCGATAAGATATTAAGGTTGTAGGAGGGAAAACTCATAAAGACTCCCTCGTATGTATTGTGTTAGAGTTGTTCTTATTGTATTCTTTTGATTGTAATTTGTAGTTGTAGAGCAAGAGATCATAGGATAGTAGGGAATAAAAGAGATCATAGAAGTTGTATGATTTGATAGTTGTTTCTATTGAAACCATGTACATAAGCACTTGGATTAATATAAGAATTCTTTGATCCAATTTCACGGTGTTGTTATGGTTATTGTTTGCATCTATTGAATGATATGTTTACAATTTTCTTATATACTTTGTTATGAATTTGTTTCAATGTTGTGTTTTCTTGGGATTTCATGTCGAATGTATGAAATCTGTGAGAGGGAGAGTATAATTTTCAATTTTTTCTCTTCTTGAGAATTCCTGCAAGGAGTGCAGTGAAAGTCCAGAAGGAGTGCGTTGATGAGATTTTGAGTTTTATCTCAGACATAAAGCTAAGGAGGGATATCGTTGTTCTTATACCAGTGGAACTGCAAGTATAGCAGAGTGTTGTGCAAGGTGTGCGTAGGTGAGGTCGAGACTTAGACTTTACCAACCAAGAGAAGGGTTGAAGAACTTTTTTTGCAAGGAGTGTGCAGAGTTGGAGTGTTGAATAACTAGAGGTTATTGTGGAAGCCACAAAGAGTGAGTGCAGGGTTCCTTCTAATCCTTGAGTTTGCAGCAAGAATCAAGCTCAGGAAGGATAGAGACTTATCAGAGTTTGAAGGAAGGAATAGGGTCGAGGTCACCTCACAGAGATCGAGTTCAGGAGGAAAGCACCAAGTTATTTGGCCAAGAACAATTGAGATCTTGCAATGGATGGTTGGAATTCCTAAAGGGGGAAGTACCAAAATTCCATGAGCGTTGGATCTCGTAGAGTTGCGGGGAGGATAAAGGAAATATTATTTAAACACTTGAAATCTCAGGAGAGATAGAATCCATCAGATCTGAAGGAACGTGAGTCGTTGATAGGGTACTCTGAAATTTTGGAAATTCAAAAGTTAGAAGAGTCTAGAGGAAGATGATCTCAAGAGTCGCGAGTCACGAAATTTTGATTCATGAAGGAAGACTCTGGACATTCAGATCATGGAAGGTTTAAGACCGTCAATCTAGCATCATTATCATCATGATTTTGGACTTCAGGAAAAGGGAGAGAATGGTTTCACAACATCCCGACACCTGAAATCTCGACGCGCTCGAAGGTTGGGTCCCAAGTTGCAGTCGAGGGTCACATCGGCGAAAAGTAAAGGGAGGATCTAGAGACCCTTAGTCCATTTCAGGGTTTCTGGAATCGGAGGAGTTGGGATACCTCGCAATGAAAATCCTAACATTGCGAAATGGGACATGCCTTTCGGGGATAAGTCTGTGGTCACGCCAGTGGTAACGTGGAAGGGAGGCTCATGACTAGTACTTACTCATATAGGCAGGGTTCGTAAAAGGATACCTATGGTTTTATATGTGTTTAAGGTTCCAACGAGAACCCAAAGAGCTGATCCAGCTCAAGGAATATGAAGATCCATAGATTTGGAGGTCAACAGACCCTGTTGAGGTAGGGGGCACTGCGTAAGAGCATGCCATAGTTCTTGCGGTCTCCCAAGTTATAGTCGTTGATCTTCAACATTAGAATCCACTCCAATTGTAATTTGACTGCACGTATCCCCTTCGGGAGGTATGCAGTAATCAATGTGTATTTCGAGTACCTTGAGACACTATCACGACTCACTACACTAGCCAGAGGCGGGATGTAGTCGGGAAGGATTGATAGGATGAGCTTGGAAATCACCAAGTCATCATGATGCTTGGTTCATTTCTTAGTTCCAGCTCGAGATGTTCCAAATCCAGGAGAATTCGATGGGGATGCTTGCACTCCTCTCGTCAACGAGGGTTGAAATCTTGCAGACGTGACCTTCTCACCATGAGGTCTATGAGGATCTCTTTGATGAATTTTTATACTGCGTTGAAGTCACCCGACATGCACGCTTGAGATCAGGTATATCAGGTTGGTGATCAAACACTCAATGTAACAGAATGGGTGGCGAGCTCTCAATAGGCACAACATGATAATAATGAATTCTCTGCGGCCTCAGATATTCACAATTCAAAAAAGTGTTCTCGTTGTAACATTCGACAAGATAAATAGACAACATTGTAACAGATTCCTTCAATGGATAAGAAATCCTTCATCAATGCGATTCCATCTGTTATGGCGCGGTATCAACGGTTTAATGGAGATGTTTCCATCCATAGTTGTGTTTCTATCCGTTATGAAGCATAGGTCTAACAGTCAAGAGGCCTCCAATGGTCATATTGCTTCGTCTTGGCGAAATGCCAATTTGCGTTGTTCTAATATTCTGGTGGAGTTCAAATTCTGCAAACCTTCTTTCTGTGAAGTCCTCTCTAGAAATTCCTATAAATTTCCTAGCTTAGCTTTCTTCCTGTTAAACTTTCTAGATTTATTTCCTGTGATCTGAGTTATTGGGTTTCTCTTTTTATTCTTATCTATACTCAACATAGTAACTTTGCGTTGGTGATGGTATTTCGCAGGGTTCGAAGGTAATACTTCTTCTTTTTCTAGAGTAGGTGATATACTGTCTTTCATGGATAGGTTTCTTAAGCCTTATTGCATTCTTTCAACTTCCATAGCCAGGTCTCTCGCTCTTAGTAGCTTCGACTTGTCCTCCTTCGCTTATATTAAGCGTGATATTCTCTTAGCCATGAAATCCCTTAGTTCTTGTTTTTTCTATTTTATAGCTTCCTCTTCTTTTTTCCTTCTGACTTGATCTTTCTCAATCCAGGTTCTTCCTAGAAAAAGAGAAAATGGGGCGATGTTCTCAACAAAATTAATGACCTCAAATTACTCCTTTGTCGAAGATCCATGAGCACTCATAGGTATCTAGGTAAGTCTTCCACATAGGGTTATCAATTTTCCTTTAAACAATCATATTCCTCCCAGTGAAGGAATCACAGTTTGCTTTCCCAAAATTTCCCAAGTTATTTTTTTCATGATACTCACCTGTGTTTCTACATCTAATACACAGTCTATGTCGAAGTCTCCTATTCTTGTTTCTATACACTCTTTCTCTTTTAATATCTCTGATAAATTGATGTCTCTTTGATCATTCATGGTTTATTTCATCTACAACAATACAGTCTCTGATTCCTTTTGGAGTTCTATCATATCCTTAGTCTCTTGGCCTTTCTCATCATTTTCTTGTTTCGTATTCATCTTTTCAACTTTAGCAATCATTCTAGGGCAATCCAGAATTGCATGGTCCATATCTTTACAACAAAGACAAATAGGATTTATACAAGGGTATTCCTTAGCAATATGTCCCATTCTTCTACAACTATAACAAAGAGTTAATCCTCTCTTTCTCTTAAATGATCCCCAACCTTTCCCATACTGCGCACTGGGATCACAGTAGCTAAACTGCAAAAAAATATTTCTAGGATCCTGCATCCATTTGTTAGTGCAAAAATCCTTTCTATGCATAGGAATAACATATCTTTCATTACTTATATAAGATCTATTCACTTCAAATCTTATTTCTTCTAGTTGTGCACTAGTTTTTAGACTAGGACAAAGTCCATCAAACATACCTAGATCCATTCTTTCGAAACAAAATTTTCCACTTATCTTACCTTTATCAGAGAACAAAGCTTTAAGATCTTACATCTTTTCTTCAGATCTGATTCCTTTATTAGCACAGAGATTCACAAGTCAAGTAGAATACTGCACACTGTAGCAGCAGATCTACACACAGATCTTTCTCTTTTCTTTAGGTCCCTGCAATCAAAGTTTCAGGTCCCGAAAACGGAACCATTTGTTGGCACAGGGGCAGACCCAGGGTTCAACGCTTCAACAACGCACCAACAAAACCCTAACTATCGACCGTTTCGGCAACACCTGCGAAGCAGATGAAGTCTCACTCGAGGTAGAGGCAGGGGTGGTTGCAGAACTCAAGTTTATACAACCTAGCTGGGACACAGATCCGTGATCATAGTAATTAACAAAGAACTTAGCAATTAACATTCATTAGTATTTAGTCCTTCTTCACATCGTAGGAATAAACCCTAATTACAGAGAAGCACAATATTCAACAAGATTTAACACATCCAAGCACTAAGAACATAGACATAAATCAGATCTAGCATTTATTCACAGCATAAGAACTAAGCTACTATTATCAGATGCATCTAACATATATTACTGCACTAAGCATAAATCACATCAATAATGTATCAATCATAATTCAAAAAGCAACCACAATACAGTATTTTCATGGTTCACCCCAACGTGGGGCTACGTCCACCAACTCTTCTTCTTATTTATTGTCTTCTTTCAATCTTCTTACAAGCACAGAGCCTGAAAACTAACTCCGCATAGGACATGAGATCTATTCACACCTCGCCAGATCCTCCTTCCTCAATCTTGGTACAACACAAAAAAATTCTTACAATTACTTGCACTTAGCTCTGCCAGTTCTCAACACACAGTATGCACAAAGAATTCACTACTATTCGCACTTAGCACACTGACTTACAACTGACTCTTTCTTACAGCGCCTAGATTTCTATTTATACATTACAAAAGGGCCTAAACATGGGTAAAACCCATGGGCCGACATCCGATACCCATTACATAAACCCTAACCCAAAATTCCCTACAAAAGGGAGCAAGATCCCGCGATATCCACTTTGCCTTGCACTCCTCCTTCGACCAGCCTGTCGAAGTCCCAAAATTGTTCAAACATGACTAAGGTTCTCCAAAACTTGGTCAAGGGCCAACAATGGGAAAGAAACATATCACTGTATTATATTAAAGTGAAAGTGGAAATTACAACCAAAGCCTTGATGTCGCAAGGTCCCCTCTCAATGACTCTTTGCTCCAACACACACACTTTCTCTAATATTGAATGAAGAAGATCTACAATGACTTGATGAACTGAAATGAGGCTCTAAAGAATGATCCAATGCATAACTCTCTATACAATCTTAGCCTATTCAACCTTCATTAACCTTAACTGACCTTAGCCTTTTCCATGAGAAATCCCTCTTTATATAATGTGAGGGAGAAATGGTTGAATATATTAGGATGATCCCACCAAATCAGAGAAGCTAGTAATATCCCAACCATATGGATTCCACCCCACCTTCTAGAATATCCCCTTCTATAACTTTCATGAAACTTAACCTTGTCTTAGTCTTTTGACATCGCCACACCCTAGTTGTAGAGCAGCTTGCAGAGACATCATATCCTATATTTAGAGAAGAGGGAGATGATCAGGAATCATTGCACCTTGCAACGACCTCCCTTAATAGGGTTTTTGAGAAGAGAAAGTCAGTCACTTTCCTCATGAAGAAATGCTCTTTTTGGGAACATGAGCACATGTTGTCAATGGATCACTGGGATGACCAAAATAGTGTGTAACACCCATGGCACATATTTATAGTTTCCATTCATGTTAAGATATAATTGGTTCATAGTGTAAAAAAGGGGCCTTTTAGGGCACTTCCTATCCCTTGACCAACCTCCAAGCTAGATTTCGCTCAGATATGAGTGTCAAATTGTTTTGGGGGTCAGACTTGAAGTGGTTGAGAGGTTGACAAGATTCATAAATGCATCGTTCATGGATTTTTTTCAGATTTTCTCGTAGACATTCATGCATCTTGCACATAGTGCGCATTGAGGGTTGTGTTATCCTATGCATTTTGCGCACTGTGCACACGCTTCCTTTGGTGAATTTGCGCACTTGATTTTTGAAAAAAGTATATAGTTTTTTTCCTTTTGATGGATTTCGATGTTGTAGGTGGACTAATTGTTGTTTGTGTTGATGTATTTCTTCAACCATTGTGTGCAATTTTGCAGACGATTTTCCAGTGATAACAAAAATCATCCCTTATTTTCCACCCAAATGAGGGAGCTTGTCATAAAAAAAATTAGGTAGTGAATCACTTGGATTAAGTTATAAAGTAGTTGTGCTTTCCCACAAAATGTGAAACGAATGTGTACACATATCTAGAAACATATCCTCATTTGGAAAGTCATGATTGACATGAGAGAAGGGAACATCATATTCCAGTTAGGATGGTTCATGCAAATTTTGTTTATTCACATCAATGACCATATGGATGTGTAATTGCACTAGAAGATCCAATTTTAATGTATTATATCCAACTTGTTGGCTACTATATTAATTTGTCTATGTACCATATTGGAGATCTCATTCCTATTGGAGATCCTAGGCCTTATGATATTCTTGGCCCTTGAAATGCTTCTTAGGTAAATGACGTTAGAGTTTATCCCTAACCATGAATTTCCATATAATTTAATGTTAATTGTAGTGGGTTATATACTTAAGTTATGCTTATTCTAGAGCACATTGGATTTGGTTATAAATCTTTGCTAAGCTATCTTGAAATGAAGAATCATGTTGTTCCTTCCACTAGAAAGGGAGAAAAGAGAGGAGCATGGAAAGTATATCATAGGATGCAATAGGTTGAAAATAGTCACATAATATGAAAGGAAAATGACACATAGAACTATTACCCATACAAAAATTAAATTTAGTGAAATTAGAAAATTCAATATAAAGTACATAATTAATATTCTTCAAATATTTTTTCTCAACTTGAATATAATCCCACACAAAAATATAGTAAGTTAATAACTGAACTAACTCAACTTTTGTCTAGTGGAATTTTTTTTCCAAATATGATAAGTATTTTTCCATAGCTCCACTTTATTGATGTGGAATTTGATAATGAAACTTTGACCTCAAGGATTTTGGTCTAGTTTAAGAAAACTCAAATCATTGAAGTTTCGAGAAAATAGTGGATGAATGCAGAACTTTACATCACTAGAAAAGTTGATCTTAAAAAAACAATTGATTTTGTCCACTCGCTCCATTGAAAATTCATTTGCACCAAAAATGTCAATGGGATTGAAATAGCAAAATTCATTCCTAGTTTAGTCATTGATTGATGTTTCGTTTCTTTGGGTTTGGAGCATGATTTCCTTAATTGATGTTTAAATTATTCAACTTATAAATATGATAAGATACTATATTTAGAACATAGAAAAATGTGTGCCATGTAGTTCATAGGACTTGCAATATGATTCAGAAAGACAAATTGCAACTAACATGTATTTAAATAATAACATACATGAAAAAAATCAGCAATTGAACAAGCCTAAGGCTTTTGTTTTCCTTTTCATTTTTTTTAAACGCTTAACCATTCAAACATCAATCAAAATTCACCAAATAAAAAATACATCATGTAGTTTATTTAATGTTTGGTAATCAACTACTTGTGAATGGATAGTGCAAGATACCAGATATATAAAATGTGCAGAACAGAAACGAAATGCTAGAAATAACAGAATAACAGTAAAGTATCCAGCATAATCTTCACAATACACAGAAATGATATACGAAATAGCAACAGAAATAGCACTTGAACAGAA
>ML780497.1:553952-589648 GCA_009831015.1 Picea engelmannii | reverse complement strand
ATAAAGACTACCAAGTGCACGCCAACTTTATGGCATTCCTTGTGCATTCCTTTTCTTTGTCTCACAATCTCCTTTCTCATAATACAATATTCACAATGATGCATAGCTGCAATACACTTTCCTCATAAAAAAGGGTTTCCTTTTAGGGAAAAAAACCCAAACATATCTTCTACTGTCAGATCTGAGAGCTTATATAAAGTGTGCATCGTACAGAGTGTTTTTGAGTAGTATGCCAAGTATAAAGACTACCAAGTGCACGCCAACTTTATGGCATTCCTCGTGCATTCCTTTTCTTTGTCTCACAATCTCCTCTCTCATAATACAATATTCACAATGATGCATAGCTGCAATACATTTTCCTCATAAAAGAGGGTTTCCTTTTAGGGAAAAAAACGCTAACATATCTTCTACTGTCAGATCTGAGAGCTTATAATGAACGCTCCATATTTACTATGAAATTACATTTTACATTTAAAAGGAAATTTTTCCTTCTGGGGCTTCTCCCTCAAACCCCCTTGCGTGGAGGAGTGTTTGCAATGANATATATATGTGTGTGTGTGTGTGTGTGTGTATGATAGAAATCACGAGGCTTAGTTTGGAATAGAAACATAGAGGGGGTATCTAATAGCTGGCAAGTACTTACAACACTTGGCTATCACCCAATGAGAATGACCATAAATTTTGTTTGTATTAGTCGATATATTAGTAGACACACACACACACACACACACACACACACACACACATATATATGATAGAAATCACGAGGCTTATTCTGGAATAGAAACATAGGGGGGGTATCTAACAGCTGGCAAGTACTTACAACACTTGGCTATCACCCAATGAGAATGACCATAAATTTTGTTTGTATTAGTCGATATATTAGTAGACACATTTAAAAGGGAAACCAATTATTACTACTGTAGTGGTTGATATTGCAACTTAAATTAACAGCTAGTCAAGATAAGTATTGTGTAATTAATTAATGTATTCCATATTTTCGGTATATAACATCGACCTAGTATTTGGTTAATGTTTCCTACTCCTTGTATTCACAAGAAAACTCTCACCCGGTTGTTGACAAGTAGTTGGCGCCCTTTATGCCCAACCAAAAAAGTGAGGGGACGGGATCCTCTCCAACTGGCCAAAGTTGACTCTCCTTGTACATTACCAAGTGTGGAATTTCCTCCTCGAATGACCCTCACCACTAAGAAAGCGAAATGTTCTCTAGTTTATATTTTAGAGCATTACGAGTAATTAGATTTTCCTATGTTCATTAATAACACAAGTGGAAATCATTCCTTGTATAATTTTTTTTTTTTTTTTAACTAAAGCGGGTATGAAATTTTTATTAATTGGGAACTGCAACTGGCCGCAGCCTTACACCTTCAGAACATGACTACTATCTTTTCCTAAATCCAACTGTTATCTTAATTAAGGGATGCAAATTTTTACTGGATCTTCATCATTTATGTTGAGATCTCCTTGGGCCAAGAGACAACCTTTAATGGCAAGTTTGTCTACTTCTTTGTTTGAATCTCTGAGGATATGATAACATTTGAAGGAGGTGAAATCTTGTAGGATGTATCACAGCCTTTGCAGGTTCTTGTTTAAGCCAACGTCGTTGAACTGACCTTTCGAATGTATCATTTTGATCAGGATTTCAGTATCGCCAAATGCTTGCAGCTCCCAGTGTCCTCTTTCTTTGGCTATTTGGCAGACTTTTATCAAACTCAAAATTTCTGCTTGGTTGTTGGTTCACTGTCCTAATCCCCAGCTAAAGGTTTCTTTAGTTCTCCTGTCAGAAGAGTAAATAAGTCCTCCAGATCTCGCTATCCCAGGATTTCCCTTGGAGGCTCCATCAAAGAAGGTTGTAGTTATTCCTTACTTCTGCCACCAGCTCTGGAATGTTTCATCCTTGTCTCTTAGCCTCCACTTAGAGCTAGGATGGGGTTTTCCAGTGCTATGGATCCATTGAGTAAACACAAAGGTACCGAGCCAAATATTTTCCTCCTGCTGCAATGAAGAGTCACCTTTGGGGTTTTGAGAGTTCAATGTTTCTAGGAGAAGGCCTTTTGCTTTTGCTTCTACCATGTTGGGAGTCTAGGCTGTGTTGTTGAAAGTTTTCTCATTTCTGGCAAGCCATAGCTTCCATCACACGAGTTTTGGAATGGTGATCCAGACTTTGGCCCATAAGGAATTGAAGGAGAGCGAAGGATAACGATCCTTCCAAGTGGAGAAGAGTTCTACTACCGATATTTAGTGGGGGAAACGATCGTGAGACCATGGAGTGTGAGGGTCCAGACTTTATTTGCAAACAGACAGTCTACAAAAAGGTGATCCATGGTTTCTGCAGCTTCTTTACATAAAGTGCATCTGTGCAAACCAACGATATTTCTTTTTATTAAATTCTTGCCAGTCAAGATTTTTTTATGCATTAGCGTCCAAAAGAAGAAGTATACTTTGGGTAGGGTAGTTGTATCCCATACCTCCATCCAAAATCTTGTAGGGAGGGTTCTGTCTCACTGTTGTTGTAGAAATTCGTAGCCTTTGACTAAGGAGTACGCGCCTGAAGGACCCCAACCCCATTTGTCAGCTTCTGACTTGTGCACCGAAGTTGCATCACATAGCTCCTCTATGAGCGTTGTTGTTCGCTGAAGGAGGTGATCTGGTACAGTGATGAGGTTCCAGTCTGTCCAGAACCCATAGTCGTCCCATTTTGAAATGTCATAGATGCTCTTCATTCCTCTGTGTTCTAGGAACTCATGGATTTCGGACAGGATGGCGTTTAATGCTAAGGGCGATTTCCCCATTATCCGATCTTCCCACAATTTTACCCGCTTGCCATTTCCTGGGATGCGATACAGATGTTGCGTGAAGAACCAGATTCCTTTGATACAGAGTTGCCATAGTAGCGTACTCCTCCTACTGCTGGCATCCTTCAAATTTTGGATTTTTGCATACGGTATATATTTGTGCCTGAGCGTTTTGCTAACAGGGAGGTTGGGTTCATTGTGAAGTTTCCATAATAACTTATAGCCCAATGTTGTGTTGGAGAGGTCTGGATCTCGAATTTGAAGGCCACCTTCTCTCAGATTTCGTTTTGATATCTCCCATTTGACCAGATGAAACTTTCGCTGATTCCCTTTTCCACCATGCCACAAAAAGTCTCTCATGATTTTATTGATTTGTCCTGAAATCGATTTTGGTGCCATGGGATAGGACACTTGGTAGATCGACAATGAGGAGAGAACATATTTTATCAGGATTAGTTTGTCTCCATGAGTTAGCCATTGACCTCCCCATGCAACCATTTTTCCCTTGATTTTGGTTATCACTCCTTCCCACAGATTGACTTTATTTGTGCCCAATGTTAATGGCAGCCCGAGATAATTGATCTTATCCCATTTTGAATGTCCGTTGAACCCCAGATTGTGAGCTATTTTCTGAGTTTCTTCCTCTTCTACATTCCACCCGTAGACAATGATTTTCCTTTCACTTATCAGTGCTCCAGATACTTTGCAATAAGTTTGAAGGGTGTCCTTAAAAAAAAAGACTATTCTGTTTGAAGCTCCTCCTAGCATGAGGGAATCGTCCGTGAACAGAGCGTGATTAAGAGGTTTAAGATCCTTCGTTATTCTCAATCCTGGGGCATCTCCTGTTATCCTGTCTTGCTCCAATTTTCTATTGAGTGAGTCTTCCATTAAGATGTATAGATATTGAGAGAGGGGGAAGCCCTACCTCAACCCTCTCAAGGTTTTGAAAAATTTGGCTGGCCTCCCGTTAACCAAAGGGGCTATATAGGGGCTATTGGTGCAGGCTTTAATCAAATTGACGAACTCTTGCTCAAATCCGAAGGAGAGGAGAACTTGATAAAGGAAGGGCATCTTTACTCTATCGAAGGCGTTGGCCATATCTAATTTGATCAGCATGCCTTTCTATTTTCTAAGGTTACTAGAATGCATGGCTTCTTGAACTTGGATTACATTGTCCATAATGTGTCTCCCTTTGACGAAGCCTCCTTGCGAGTCTGAGATGATTTTGCCCAACAAAGGCTTTATTATATTTGCAAGGAGATTTGCAATTATCTTGTAAGAGGCGTTACAAAGGGAGATAGGCCTGAACCTATCAAAGGAGACGAGATTTGTTTATTTCGGGATTAACGCAAGGAAGGTTGAGTTGGTGCTGCCACCCAATTTTTCTTTCTGTAGGAATCCTTTTATCATTCTTCTAAGATCTAGTTTGATGATATCCCAACATATCCTGTAAAAATGAATGGTGAACCCATGTGGCCCTGGGGCTTTGTCAAGGTCCATGGACCAGATGATTTTGCTAATTTCTTCTTCATTGGTTGTCTTCAATAAGGTTGTGTTGTCCTCTTTAGTGACAAGTGTTGGATTGTTCTTGAGAAATTATTGATTGCCTTCTTCACTGTCATCGTTCTCTTTGCTGAAAAGTTGGTGGAAGTGTAAGGTGGAAAATTTTTTTATTTGATCTGTTCCTTTGTAGAGACTCCCATCACTGGTTGTGATCTCTGTGATATGATTCCTGGAGAGTCGAGCTCTACATTGTCGGTGGAAGTATGATGTATTTCTATCTCCAGCATTCATCCATAGACTACCTGACTTTAATCTCCAATATTCTTCTTTGTTCCTGAAGGAGTGGAATGTATTGCATTCGGTTGCTTGCTCCTTTTCCAATTCTATTTTAGTTATATCTATTGTCTCTATTTCGCTCTGCAAATTTTCCAGTTGCTGCACTGACTCCTTTCTTTGGGTATTGGGAGACTTTGTTGGAAGTTTGCTCCATTCCTTGAGGGCCTTTTTTGTCATTTTTAATTTTTGTTCCCATACATAGTTGGGAGAGCTCGTGACTGAGGTGGACCATGCCAGGCGGATCGTCTCTACAAATCCGCTCTTTTCTTTCCATAGTGGACTGAATCTAAAGGGGATTGGCCCCAATTTCTCTTCCTCCTCTAGTAAAAGTAGGATAGGTTTATGGTCCGATGTAAGCTTGTGGAGAATGGCTATGGAGATAAGCTTCCTTTCCGACAACATAGTGATTTGGACCAAGAACCTATCCAATCTAGCAGATATGTGATCTTCCCCTATCCTATTATTGGTCCAGGTATAAATCCCTTTTCTCAGTTTAAACTCCATTAGGTCCCATTGTTGTATCATGTCCTCGACTGCGTAGATCATTTGGTCCTTGTTGTTCCTACCTCCTCTCTTTTATTTTTCATTCATCACTAGGTTAAGGTCTCCAACAATGATTATATTGTTTGGGGAGTTCATCTCTAGGAACTCATTTAAATTTTTCCAGTAGTCTTTCTTTTCAGAATACAATATCGGTACACATAATTGAATAATGTGAAGGTTAACTTACTTGTTGTGTGTTTCAGTTCTGTGAAACTCCAGTGTTGGGTATTGTAGGAATTGACGAGCCTGAACTGATCTTCCTTCCACAGGGTTGCTATTCCTCCGAAGGAGCCCCTTGCGCTTATTGCTTTTCCTATGTTCTTCTGCCATTTCTTTTTGCTGATCTCTAGAAGGGATTCCCCTTCAATTTTTGTCTCTTGGAGCATAAGAATGTCTGCTGGTTCCGCTTTCATTAGATCCTTGACCGCTTCAATTTTCGACGGATTCCCTAAACCTCTACAGTTCCAAGAGACGATTCTCATTACTTACTATTGGGGGTGGTTGGGCCTCATCCTTTTTGGGGCCTTTCCCTTGTATTTCTACCAATTGACATTTCTATAGTAGGTTTACTTCCTTGGGTCTTTTGTCTTTCTGCTTCTTCCTCCCTTACTTCTCTGCAGGACTTTCTTCCTGCTCTTTTGGTTGGCCTTTCTAGGATCTCATCCTCTGAGGAACTTGGTGAATCTAATACTTTCTTTCTGGATATGTCAACATATGAGGGGGAGAGGGCTAGTTCCAGGGTTCTGGCTGTTTTCCCTTGATCCTCCATGCCTTTCCCGTTTGGGGAGGGTTTTAATTGTGCCTAGCTATCCAAGTTTGCTTCTGAGTCTTCTATGGCCTTGTTGAATTCTTTTTGCAGTCCTCATTTTGACATGAAATTGGAGATCCCGTCTTTTTTCTCTTGCCCCGATGGCCCGAGGTTGCTATCCTTTGTTGTTCCTTTGCTTCTAGGTTTTGTTGTCCCTGTTTTCTGCACTGTGGTCCATTGATCTGCTTTCGCATTCTCCCTCTCTTCTGCGTTCTTTTTTTTGCAATGTCTTGCGAAATGACCATAGCCGTGGCAATGCCGACATTTGAAGGGTAACTGCTCATAGTTTAGCTCTTGTACATGTGTCCAATCTGCAATAGTTAGTTTGATTGCCTCTGGTAACCCTACTTCTAGATCAACCTCCACACAGATCCGGGTGCATGAGTTCTTCTCTTTTCACACTGCTTGGTCTATGTACCTTCCAAGCTTATTGTCGATTGCATGCAGTGATTTTTGATTCCAGCAATGTAAAGGGAGATGAGGTAGGCGGACCCAAACTGGAATGACAGATGGCACATCCTGGGCTGGATCAAAGTCGGGGGTCCATTTGTTCAAATATAATCCCTGGGGCCCCATGAAATATGGCCCGTTTCTGAATATGAGATTTTTTTCCTTGGTGCTTTTGAACACAAATACAAAGTATCCTTTCCCTACGAAGTGGCTCTTGCTTCCTTCTTAGATGAGCGACATCCAGTTCCTCTGCACCCAGGATTAGACGGATTTGGGAGAGGGCCAGAGCCCGGTAAACTGCCCGATGAGACCTCTATCTACGAGATTGACTGCCGATCTACTCGTTTCCTCTATTGGTAGTTCCACGGTTGGGATGTTGTCCATATTCTTGACAAAATTCTGTTGTGTTGCAGATAATGGTCTTTTGGAGGCTCCTGCAACCATTTTCCTAAATGCTTCGAGTTATGGCAAGGGGGGTGGAGGAGCAGTGCCCCCGCCAGCATCCATGGTTGAAGGCTGCCTATCTCTTCACGCTGTGATGACCTCGAGTGCGAGCCAGAGCTCATCCCAATGCATATTCCTCATATAATTTTACCCTATATATATATTCATTATAAAATTTTAATTTCACTAATAAAATAGAATGCGACATGGATTTAATGATTTATATTGGTGATCTTCTATAATGATGTATATATTAATGATTTATATATTATTGATTTGATATTAAGGATTGTATTTAATGATTTTATATTAATTAGTTAGAAAGAGAAATGGGCTCAATGATTTATATTAACGATTTTTTTGAAATATAAATTAAGACCTGCGCATTCGACATAAATAAAATAATGTGCAAGTTGCACAACCCCAAAGTAAAGTAGATAAAATGATTACACTCCATTACGTTACTAGAATAAAAATCCTGGATTACTTACTCACTGGTGTTAGATTTATGTTGTTACATATGGTATCAG
Organism: Picea engelmannii; assembly: GCA_009831015.1. NCBI lineage: Eukaryota > Viridiplantae > Streptophyta > Pinopsida > Pinales > Pinaceae > Picea > Picea engelmannii. Next base: position 582,218 of record ML780497.1, on the reverse strand, counting down.
AGTAGGTTCTACTCTGCGACACGGGACTTGTTACGACTTCCAATGCAATTTATTTAATTAAAGATTTATTACTAATATAAATCAAAAAGTTTGATGGAAGGTATCATGGTTAGAGGATGTAGAAATAGTACACTTTGGGGTGCGAGAGGAAGAGGTATGCCTCCTCCAGGCACACCTACACCCGAGGGATCTACTACATAGAAAGAGGAGCATACTTCCGAGAAGGAGCATGTTGCATTGGGTGATGTCATGGTTATGATGAGGTATTTTCAAAGGATGTCAAAGTTGCTAATAAATCTCCTTCAGGGCAAGGGATCTGCACTCAATGAGGATTCACAACACCCTCCTATTGTTAGTGTTAGTGTTCATAGAGAACTCAAGAAGGTAAAATTTCTCGAGTTTTGGGGTTCCATGGATGGTTTAGACTCTGAAACTTGGTTGAAGTATATGGAAATGTGTTTTTCATTGTGAGATTATACCTCCAACATGAAAGTTTGCATGGTGGTTTTTCAGCTGAAAGGTAGTGCACTTCTTTGGTGTAATACATTCTTACCACAAATGAATATGGCCATTGAAGATGTTTCTTAGAATTTTTTTGAGGAGTGATTCTGAGAGAGGTACCTATTTGACGAGTTCATGATTAATTTATGATTTTTAGGACAAAATAGAATAATTGTAGGAAGAAACCAAGGAATATTGCTAATATTTATTACTTCCTTATAGTTGAAGAAAAATATGTGCAAGGGATGTAAGTTGTATGCCATTTTATCTCTTAACGAATATGGCGACACAAAAATATTGGAAGACTTCCGGTAATATCAGAGTTTGCTCATATTTTTCCTAAGGAACTACAGAGTGTACCACGAAAAAGAGAATTGGAATTTACTATAGATTAAAACTGGGAAGAAAACAATTTGCAAGAACTCCATATCGGATTTCAAAACCTGAATTACAAGAGTTAAAGATGCAATTGAAAGAGTTATGAGGTTTTGGATTTATATGTCCAAGTGTATCACTATGTGGTGCACCAATAATTTTTGTAAGAAAGAAATATGGATCGTGGAGGCTTTGCATTGACTATCGTCAATTGAATAAAGCCATGATCAAGAATCAATAACTGTTACCAATAATTGATGACTTATTTGATCAAATGGAGCGGGATACAATATTTTCAAAGATTAATTTGAGATCAGGATATCACCAATTGTGAATCAAAGAGAAAGGCATTCATAAAACAATGTTTAAAACAATATTTGGACATTGCAAATTTACTATATTACCATTTAGTTTGAGAAATTACCTTTGTGTATTCATGAGTTTAATGAATGGGTTATTTTGTGAATACTTGGACAAGTTTGTAAATGTATTTATTGATAATATATTATTTATTTAGTCTTATACAAGGGAGGAGCACGGCGAACATATGAGATTAGTTTTGCAGTGCTTAAGGGAAAACAAGTTGTACAGAAAGTTGTCGAAATTTTCATTTTATCAAACAAAGATTTGGGACACATTATTTCTAGAGAAGGTATTGTTGTGGATCGAGCAAAGATAGAGGCTATTATGGAATGGAAAAAATTGAAGAACATGCAAGAAGTACGTAGCTTTATGGGATTAATAGATTACTATAGACGTTTTGTCGAAGGATTTTCAAAAATATCAAATCCAATTACGGAATTGCAAAGGAAGAACAATAAATTTGTATGGTTAGGGAAATGTGTTGAAGAATTTAAAAATATTAAATAATTATTAACAACAACATCAATATTGAAGGTCCCTGACATGGACAAGGAATTCATATTTTTCACAGACACATCCAAGGAAGGACTGTGTGGAGTACTAATGCAAGAAGGTCGAGTTATCGCATATATTTCAAGGAAAATAAGATTTCATGAAGAGAACTATTCAACACATGGTTTGGAATTATTAGCGATTTTTTATGCCTTACAAGTTTGGAGACACTACCTTATTGGACACAAATTTGAAATGAAAACTGATCATAGTGGATTACAACAAATTTTTACATAGAGTGACTTGAACGCATGACAAAGATGTTGGTCGAAAATTTTAAGTGAGAATGATTTTGAAATCATGTACATTAAATGAATAGTTAACATAATAGTAGATGTATTGGCTTCAAGACCACACATTTTCTTAGTAATACCACTAAAAACAAACTTTCGAGAAAATATTTTATCATTACAGATTGATGACGAATGGTACAAGGAAGTAAAAGACAATATCAGACATGATACCATGATGATACCTAGATATGAGGGTCATTCTTTGGATAGTGATGGGCTATTAAGATATAATAGCTGAATTTATGTACCGCTAGATGACAAAATAAGAAGTTTAACTTTGAACAAAGCTCATTTAGCACTGTATATGGCCCATCCCGGAGTCACAAAAATGAAGGTAGATATTAAACCATTATTCTTTTGGAAGGGAATGAAATCTGATATAGTTAACTATGTGGCCAGATGTAATGTACCCCAAATTTCATTAAAAAACAATTGTAGGGGGAAACTAAAGTCTATTAATTCATCAAAATATTTTGTGACACATAAGGTAATCCATTATATATATTATTCCACTATTGCATATGCATAGCAATTTTACTCCACTATCATTATCCATCCTATAGGTTCGAAAGAGATTTAAATTCAACTCATATCTTACTGTTATAATTCTTCATAGCGTCATTATTAGATTAGAATCATACATTTATTTTCATTGTGGAATTAGTGACTAGGACTGATAGCCTAATAATTAGGGTTACGCTAAACCATGCTATCCATATTATAATAGGTAATAAACTATGTTAAAAATTAGGTAAGTGATATAATCCATAACAAAAAAGTTTAAAACACCAACGAACATAGTGTTGAACTAAAGGACATAACTATCCAAGTCAAAAATCTACGTGCTAGGGTTTGTAGCACCCATAACAATCTACAAATTTACCATGGTGTAACGAAATATATTTAAACAAGGTATATACGATATGCATACAGTGATAAAGTGGTAACCCTACGCATATAGTAACATTACCCAACCAATCTATGGTTACACATATACTAAGCAACATTTAAGTGGTTCTTAAATAATAACTGAGGTGGATGCCAGATCGGTCTGAACATAGGTTGTTATAACTGTAGGCATTTATGCTAGGGTGGGTCCATTAATTGTGATTGATCTACTAGTACTCTCCAGGCCTAACAATACAAAGGAATACCCGCTATGGGCTTGCCACTTCAGATGATTTCACATGGAGAGGTATGGGGTGCCTTTCACTCTTCTCCACTACCAAGGGGCATGATGTGCCACTACGCCCTTCATAGTTGTTCCTTTGCACTTTGTTACTCTGTGGTTTACTCCCCACAACCGATATTAGTGTTTGGCTCTATGGAGAATGGTAGCATAGGTTCTCTGGCAGGGTTTCCCACAGGAATGGTAAGTAACTGCTCTAAAACTTGTGTTCTTTGTATAATGTAATCTTTATGCAAATGTTCTCTGTGCAACGTATTATTTATTACAAAAATGTTTTTGGTGCAAGGTATTATTTATGCCAAAACGTTCTCTATGCAATGCATTATTTATGTCCAACTATTCTTTGTTCAATGCATTATTTATGTCCAAATTTTCTCTGTACAATGCATTATTTATGCCAACATTTCCTATGAAATGTATTATTTATGTGGAAGAGTTCTCTTCGCAATGCATTATGTATGCCCCAAAACGCTCTATGTTGGGTGCACACATTCACTGAGTAATGCCTTCTCTTTTTGTACACTAATACATCTTTTAGGTTCAATGTCACATACTTTATGATTTTCTCTTGTTGTGAGAGTTGACATCGTATGATAAATTTCACCTCCTTATTCATTTTACTCTAGGCTCCACCATGTTAAATATTTTCATTTGTGAGTAAGTTTGTCACTCGGTTTGATGGGGTTATTGTGTTTCTTTTCGGCTGGCTATCAGTCATCCAACCCGTAACCCTTTGGGACTCCTTTTAGGTCCACCTGTGGTCAGAATAATTGTTGCTAAAGGATAAACCCTCCGCAAAATTCTCATTTTGGTTTCAAGTCTATACACAGGTCGTTACACTCGTGACCCTTGTCTGGAGGTTACTCTATAAGGAAATAATTGTCAGTTACTGTGTAAGGAATATAATCGTCTATTTTAGAGGCCTATCTGAAAGACCCTGTTTAAAGTCATAGTCGAATAATCCTATACTTTCATTCTTTCATTCAGACGTAATCTTCAAACATTCATACACTTAAAATATTTGTAACAAACTTCGATTAATTTGAACTCTGTATGTAAAATTCATAATGGTACTCTGTATTTTTATATGGCATGGTAAAAATCCATAGTTCATTAAAAATAACAGTCATGCCCCTTTGTATGTATTCATTGTTTATAGAATATCTTTGTCCAGAAGAAAAAAAGTTCTCTATCACTGATAAAACACCCAAAACCATTTGACACCGTACTCTATTGTTCGTTATTGTTCAAATCCGTCGAAATAAAATTAAGAATTATCTCTTTTGACAACTATGGTTTTAAAAACATGATTTCCTTGTTTTATTTCAGACTATGACCGATACTTTGTTATAGCAAGATTTTCCTCACCCTATGAAAATTTGCTTAGAAGGCCTTTTTCCATTTCCCTATGTAGACTTGAAGTCCCTTTTTGCAAATACCAGAGGTAAAAAAAAAAATTTCCACATATATGCGCCCTACCAATTATACAACATGCGTATACGTAGGTTGTACCACTACAACCCGTTTACATCGGGTTTTGTGCTCAAAATTAAAAAATGGCGGTGGGTTTCCATGTCACGACACAATATCCATGATCCTTGACCTTCCATATATAGGAAATGTTTCGACTCGACCCCTTAGTTCCACTTGAATGCTATAAATGGCCAAATGTGAGCTATGGAAAAGGAGAAAAGAATTCAACATTTAGAGAAAAGTTACTCTGGAGAAATTATTCACTTCATATTAAGTCTGCGTCCCTTTATCCTTTTAAGTCTAAACAGATTGTTCAGCCCCCAAGCTCTTCCCTACATGATTGAGAACCTCATTGTCTCTCTTATATGAGATTTCCTCTAGTGGAGGCACAACTGGAAGGGAATTAGTTTCTCAGTTCTGAGCCGTGCCAACACAAAAGTTTGTATTCATTCACTTCTGCTGATTACATTTTAATAGAAATACTATTTTCTCGTACAATTAATATCTTGGAAATATTTGAATTGTTATTCCATGGGCATATTTTTTATGAGTGTTGATGGATTATGCTATTGAATGTGCTAACATTATATATTATCACCATATGCTTGCGTTTCTTGTTTGTTGAGGACAAATTGCAGGTGTATTTCTTTGAGTCAAGTGCTCAACGATGGTCTTCATAAAACGTCTCGACGAGGAGGGCTCTTTATCTTGTCTTGTTAACATATTTGTTTATATATCATACTTGATATTAGATTTGATTTTTGCAGTCATTTCCATCTATTGTGGTTTACCCCTAGCCATAAAGAGATTTTCCTCGTAACATATTTGACAACCATACTGTGGATATGATCTTGTTTTCTGGTCTTGGAGTGTTTTTCTCCTTTGATTTCTCTCATTTATATTGATTTTATTATTGTCTGATTGCTTGAAAACCTCTGTTCATTTAGAGTCTGAGTTTCTTAGCCTTCTCCTTAGCCTGACTATGTTTTAACACATATACGTGGGTTTTTACCTGACAACCACGTACATATGCATGTTGTCCTTCAGTAAGAGGCATATATACACACTTTTCTCATGAACATTCATGTACATCATCCTTTTTTTCTTGGTTACTGGATTTGATGTTTGTTGGCTAAGTGTTCATGGTTGTTGAGTCTTATTGGGTCTCTGTTATGACTCTTAAGTGTTTGTGGAATGGTAGGAAACTTGTATTTGGTTGAATTTTTCGGCAGTTCCTTTCTCATCATCCTTTTCATTTAATTGTCCTTGCATCTTGGGTTGGGTGTTTGATTCTTGATATCCTACTTGGTTTGTCTTTGTGTACATACAATAGAATTTTTATATCAAGATATTGTTCAGTCCTTACATTTCCATTCTTTTATATTTAAAATACAAAAGTTTTAGGCATTTTGCATTGAAGGAATTTGATTTTTTGAGTTCTTATCATTGATCTTAGCATATGTATAGAAAGATTTCCTCTTATTTGTAATTGCAGAACTAAATTGAAAATTTCATTTGAAAAATCTTATCATCTATTGGGAATTGAAGTTAGGACTTTGCTTTTTATTCATATTCATTTACTTTACTTGTTAAGTCATAACATCATTAGTTTCACGACTGAACCTTTTTTGAGTAAGAAAGGCCACTAAAAGCAATGATGATAATTTAAAATTGCCTAGAAATGATTTTATTTTCCTGGGGGCACAAACTAGCTTAGGATTTAGAGCCTTGGAATAGGATTTTGTGAGTAAAAATCTCTAAGTATACTAAATCAACATATGTGTCTGACTAAGAGAGTGGTGAAATCCATTGTATAATTGGTGGTGTCAGGAGGCTCCGCTTACACCGGAGTTAAGCACGAGGTCACATGAGGTTGGTTGAGGGGATATCCCCTAACACCTTCTTAGCGTCAGATATATTTCTAGGGATCTATTCTTATATGGGGATCTTGCTAGTACCTTTACCTCTATGAGAGGTGATTCTTTCAAGGTTTCAAGCCATGTTACCCTTCCCATACAGTAGACATGACTTATGACTGTTTTCATGAAAATTGGTTATATCGTGGTTGCTTAGTTGCTTGACATAGGTACCACATATGTTACTTGCAGGGGTTTTTCTATAGGTACCCTGGGTAATATAAAGGTCAGACAACACACAACCTTTATGGAGGATTACCTCTCTAGGGGGACATGACCAACTAGTTGTTAAGCCCATGAGGGACCTTATAAATGATTATGATACCTTCGATCTTTAGCAGGGAATCTTAGGCCACTCTTGGCCAAGGAATACCTAATTTAGGGAGAGAGGCCCCTCTCAACCACTTTATCCTGTTTGTGTGCATGTTGGCCTTTATTTTATTTTATTTTGGTGTTTTCTTTGATTACTAGTTGGCCTTAGGATTTTTTTTTTATATCTCGAGTCTTGGGTCATCATGGAGCCAGACCAGCTTCCCTGCAGGCATCACTGCTTGTTAGAGTTACCACTGCATTTTGAGTCTTTTCCTTTTAAAAGGTGTAAATTTATTACTAGACTTGTGATTATACAAGCATGACTATTGAATCGAGTCAAAAAGATAGTGGGAGTCTTTCAACTCCCATACCTATTGTAGTTAATGGTACCCCTTCGACACCTTCAACCACAATGGTTGTAGTGCCAGAGGTTCCTATCATCACCCATGTTCGTCCTATAGTGAATACTCAACCTATAGCCACGAACCCTTTTAGTTCCCTTTGTCACTCACTGGGCTATAATATTCAATCCATCCCTATGGCCTATAACACTTTTTCTTATGGTATGACTAATTTTACATCATAATTTTCATCCTCCATCCCAATGTCTAGTCTGAATACTAGCATTGGACTTGGGGGCATGACTCCTCCACATACTTCATTCTCGTTTTGTCATACCCATGTCCCTCAAATGACTCCTATAGTTGGAGACTTTCCTCCTATTAACCCTGGGTATAATCTTCTTCCTAATGCTTCTAGATGGAATAACCAAACTAATGGACAAGCTACTACTTAAAACCAGGTGTAGGAGACATTGACCACCCTATATCCTTTGCTAGCAGAAAGATTTCTACATATGAAAGGAACTATACTACCACTAAAAGAGAGGGATTAGTTATGTTATATGCAGTGTATAAGTTTAGACACTACTTGTTGGGAGGACATTTTAATATGTTCACTCATCATTTTGCATTGAAGTACTTAGTCAACAAGCCAGTGTTGGGGGGAAGAATATGCAGATGGATACTATTATTTCAAGAGTATGAATTTGAGATCATGGTTAAGACAGGAAGAATGAACAAAGGACCTGATCACTTATCTAAGTTAGAACATGGAGAGGAACCTACCATCCTGGATGATACCCTACCAGATGCACAATTGTTAGCGATAAAAAAATTTAATGATCACTTCGCTGAAATAGTCTAGTTCCTGTCCACAGGAATGTGTTAGCACCAGAAGTCACTCCTGGATTGCAGCAGGAGTAAGCCTCATACCCATCAATGTTTTATGTCATAGGTTGGTTTTATAAAAGGTGACTGAATGGAAGTAAACTAAGAAACATATCGTTTTAACTTAGAATCCTGGACCGAGAAAAGCATGAGCAGGTGAGGTATCAATCTAAATTCAGTCAGTAAGTGTAGTAAAGGGTGAGTAAGTGAAAAAGAAATAAGAAAAGATCAAAGTACAAGGTCAGCATGAACCAGGGATTTAGACACCAAGATATGAATCAAGAAAGTCACAACTATAACAACGAGGTGATCAAACCTTCATCACAACGATATAATAACAACTCGAATAGATTCTCCATGCCTGAGCTACTTGGTATTTAAAGAAGAAATATAACATGAAAATCCTTTTAAAACTAGTTGTTAAGTCAGTGTGATCGAACCTCCATCACAACAACAAAACTACTCCCGACTGGATCATCCATGCCTGGGTGTTCTAACACATGAGTTACAAAGAAAAGAAAGAAGTTGAATGTCATTAAACAAGAAGTCTCATGTACATACACATAACTAGAGAAACCAGTGCTTCATTAAAAATTTACAATAGGGAGCTTATCTCTACCATCAATAGATACAAAAATGGAAAAAATTCGTACATATACTCAAGGAAAAACAACAACAACAATTTTGAGTCACTGCATTGAAGGCGTTATGTCTACATGTTTATTGGCAGACTGCGCATGCAGTCTATGGACAGTCATGCACCTCATTCAGATGCAATCTTGTTCTTGGTGAACCTGCAAATGAATTGACAAGCTTCCAGTCCTTTTCTGGACTTTCCATTTATGGTGGAGATGATGTCTAACCACCACCATCTGTTTCAATAACTGCTTCCTTGGGATCGGGAAAGGCTCTGGTCAACTCTGCGCCTTTAGGACATGGTGGCCTTCTCATGTTTCCATCTGGATATACTTAGAGGATTCATGGTAAGACATGGGGGCCAATCATGAATACTGGAGTATTTGACGCGAGGTAGTGGATGGGTGATAGCTAGGCTAAGGTGATTTGACAAATGCGGGTGGCGAAAATCGTGGACTCTGAAGTGTGATATCCAGGTGGAAGAATCAAAAAGTTTACGAAAAGGATACGGTGTTATTACATGGATGCAAAGGAGATATGGTGGTGGGATGTGATTGGTCGAGGAAAACGCATCACTCAGAAGGGGAAGACATGGAAGGGAGAGGGACAAGTGTAAGGTGACGAGAGGCAGAAGGGAGTGGGAGATGTGACATGGGAAAGAGGGAGGAAAGTGGAGGACACATGTCACCGAGAGGTGAAGGTGGTAAGAAGAGGAGGAAAAGGTAAGAGGTTTTACCGAGGGCCCACACAAAACTTCTCATATCGGACCCCCCCCCTCCCGTTAAAGGTAGAACGACGGGGGAGTGTCCAAAATTGTAGCTGTGTCATAGATCTGGGCATGTGGATCTTGGCTGCTTAGATCCACGTGCTCCTTAGTGCTCATATCGGACCCCCCCCCCCCTCCCTTTAAATTTATAATGATGGGGGTGGTCTGGAATTGTACCTGCACCATATATTTGGGTGCACGGATTGTGGTTGCCCAGATCCACGCGCTCCTTACACCAAATGCACTTAATCACCAAGACTTAGGAAAAGTGGGTTTTTGACCCATTTCTTCCCCTTTCTTCACCCAAGTAGCGAAATTCATAAGGAGAACACCCCATACATGTTTCTATGACAACATTAGGCTCCATGGGGAATGGCATGCCCCCTGCGGGCTGCCAAGAACTCTTTTTTGCATCTTCAAGGCCTTCCTTTTGGGCTATGGAGTCATATATTAAAACCAAAAAACAGAAAAAAATAACAATATTTATAAACATAGAGGATCCACATATGGCACAAAAGAAAAAATTCTTCAAAAAATGCTCATTCACAAGGCCATTGAAAACTTCCTCACCCTCCAAATCCTGCAACCTATAGGTATTATTTGAAAATACTTCAGATATTTTGAAGGTCCTGATCCACAAGGCTTCAAACTTGCTATGCTTTCCCTTGTCCTATTTGGGAGCATCCCATTTTAGTACCATCCCACCTAGCTGGAAATCCTCTTTTTTGAGCTTCCTGTTAAAAGCTTGCTTGATCCTTTGTTGATGCTCAAGTGTTCTGTCCATCACCTTCTCTCTGACATGTTGGACTTATACCGGTTGATGAATCCTTCTAACCATATTGTATGGCTCTCCTTCACAATCCTGAAATAATTTGGTTACAAGTAGAGCCAGTTGAGTGGGAAATACAACTTTTGTCCCATAAACAAGTTGGAAAGGGGAGGTGCCTAGGGACCTCTTGGTTGTCACTCGATTAGCCCATAGAGAGAATTTAAGTTTTGAATCCTAGGCCTTCTTATTATCTTCCAACAATATTTTAATGAGCTTGATCAGATTCTTGTTAGAATACTCTGCCAGTCCATTGCCTTGGGGATAATAGGGAGTGGAATGAATTAGCGAAATGTCAAACTGCTCACAGAACTTGATCAAAGGATCACACTTGAAGGAAGTAGCATTATCAGTAATGATTCTACTGGGACAGCCAAACCTTGCTATAATTTCTTCAAGAAAACCATTGATCACCTTGTGTGAAGCACTCATGGTGGCGATAGCTTCTATCCACTTGGTGAAATAATCTGTTGCAGTTAGGATCCACCTGTGCTGACAACTTGAAGCAGGATGAATCTCCCCAATGAATTCCAATCCCCGTTGTTGAAATGGTTTTGATGCTACTACAGGTTTCAGGGGCAGGAATTTGAGTTGCTTCTTTCCTAAAAACGTTTGACATTTGATATAGGCTCTAATTTTCCTGCAGACGTCAGTGAATAAAGTGGGCTAGGAGTACCCAAACCTGAGAATTTTGTAGGTTGTGGTCTTCCAAAAATGGTGTCCCCCACATAGGTTGTCATGAAACTCAAACATAACCCTTTGGGCCTCCTGTGGGTTTAAAAATATCAGAAGCACTCCCAGAGGGTCCCTCCAATGCAATACCTGGTCAATAAGGAAATATCTGACTTCTTTGATCTTTAAAGCTCTTACCTTGCTCTTCCCCATTCCATAAGGAGGCCTTACTTCTTATAGAAAATATATAATGCATGTGTACTAGGTGCATTCTTCTAATGGTAAACTTCCTTGAGGACTGCCAATAGACAACTCAGCCTGCTGAACTTCTGAGAAAATGTTGATGAAGCTAACCCTCAACACCTTACAATTGGATTTAGCCAGCAGCTTGGCCAAACCTTTCCCTTTAACTAAATTGGTGGGTTTTATTTCTAGAACGAACTCAAGGATCTTGGCAATCCATTTACTCCTTCTACCATCTATGTCAGGTTGTATAAAAATGTCCTTCACAGAGGCTGAAGGAACATATACAATTAATTTTGAGTGTAAGACATAGACTCTGAAATATTTGATTTCTTTCACCAGGGCATAGGATTTATTTTCCATAATGTCATACCTGATCTCGACCTTCCTCAATGCTCTGTTGAAAAAGGAAATAGGCTGCTCCATCCCTGCATCATTCTTCTATAGTAGGACAACAACCATTGTATCAATGGAGGCAAAAGAAAAGATCAGGAAGTCCTTGAAATAATCAGGAATGATAAGCACGGGTGTCTCGGACAATTCCCTTTTGATTTGGTCAAACGCTTCCCTGGGTTCAAAAGTCCACTTTACCTTATTCCCCTTTCTAAGCATGGCTATAACATGCTTCACCAACTCAGCAAAATTTGAAACAAACCTTCTTAGAAAGTTAATCTTACCTAGGAAAGACTAAATTTCTTTCCTGGACCTTGGGAGTGATAAGGCTTGAATTGCATCCACCCTACTAGGATCAATTCTTACTCCCTCAGCAGATACTATATGCCCCAACAACTTTCCCTCTTTCATGGAAAACATAGATTTCTTAGGATTTAAGTAGAGACCAAACTTCCTGGATTTCAGGAAGACCCTTTTTAAATGTCCATGGTGCTCTCTTTCAGACTTGGAGAAGAATTTGATGTCATCCAGATAGATGACCAAGAACTTGTCCCTTTCTCCAATGAAAGTGATATCTATGGCTCGCTGAAAGGTTTCCCTTGCATTCATCAAAGCAAAGGGCATTTTGGCATACATGAATGTGCCCCAAGGAGTGGTGAAATTTGTATTTTCTCTGTCCTTAGGAAGGACTGATATATGATTGTAGTGAGAAAATCCATCAATCATGGATATCCTGGATGCACCTGTTACCTTCTTCAATATGTGTTCCATCTTAGGTAGGGGGTAATTTTCCTTCTTTGAGATTCTGTTTAGATTTCTGAAATCAACACAAAGTATGATCTCTCCACTTTTCTTCCTTACTGGGACCAAATTGGCCACCCATTTGGAATATCTCAGAGGGATGATGATTTGGGCATCTAACAACTTCTTCACTTCTCTTTCCATGACAAGCAACAACATGGGATTAATTTGTCTTAGCTTTTGCCTGAATGGCTTGGCCTCCTCTTTCAGTGACATATTATGCTCAATGACAATTTTTTCATAAGTCTTCAGGTATTCATATGTCCAGGCGGACACATCGACAAACTCCCTCAACAATCCATCATATTCAACCCTCTGTTCTCCTGTCAAACTACTTGAAAATTTTACAAGATTTGGTTCTTCCTCTGTGCCAATATTGCATCGAGTTACATCGACATCCTCACTTGAAACTTTACTCTTTACTTCCACATCATTCCCATCGAACAATCTTTCTAAAGGAACTAGTCACTTCAGAATGTGATTGCTAGGCAATTGAACAATGTGATGATCAACAATTTAGTTGAGAAAAATATCTGCCTGAGAGTCTTCTTCAGAGGCAGAGTCTTGATAAATGTGCAGTGCTGAAAATTCTTCAACAATATCCAGGAACCTCTTGACCTCAAGATCATCTTCAAACACCTTCCAATGCTTGAAATTTTCAGGTATCGAGGGCGTATACTTCACTTCTGTATCATATCAAAGCTTAGGTGACAAAGGGACTCTGAAATTGCTAGCTGAATTAGCTAGGGAATCTGCCACAAAGTTTTCTCCTCTTGGAATAAATGATATATTGAAGGCCAGGAAAAAACTGTCAATGAGGTCCCAAGATTCATTTCTGTAGCTCCTAAGCCAAGGGTGTTTGGCTTGATAAATTTTTTTGATCTATTGGATTATCAACTCAGCATATCCAAACATAGTGATCTCTTTAATACCCATGTCCTTTGCATCCCTTAAACCCAAAACAAGAGCTTCATACTCTGCCACATTATTGGTAGCTTCAAAATCTAATTTGTATGACAGAGATATCATTTCGCGAGAAGGGGAAACAAACACTATCCCAGCACCAAAACTATCTTTAGAGGAAGCTCCATCAAAGAACATTTTCCAAATAGAAGCAATTGAGGGAGAGACTTCATGGGAGATAATTGGCTTCTTTCTGATTTGAAGAGGAGCCTTTGGGGTTTTGGTGAGTTGCAACAAGCTGGATCCCAAATCGGTATCAAGGGAAAAAATGGGATGATTTGTGGGGTCTGCTTCATCACTGACAATATAGGCCAACTGAGCTTCTCTGTATAGTCTTCTATGCTCCCCTCCAAAGATTGGAATGGTGGCATATGTGAGGTCCATCTGTAATGTTCCTCTAAGATTTTTTATCCATGATCTTGACAATAGCATGCCAAACTTGGGAGGGACATCCACTACCACAATCTCCATGAGCACACTCTTCATGGGCAGCTGGAATAAGGATACCACTAGATATTTGATGACTCCAAGGCATTGCACCCTCCTTGAATCAAAAGAGTAAAAATCATGATAGGATTTTGTTACTTCGAGTCCCAATTCTTCCATGACTGTTTTGGGCATGAGGTTATGGGAAGCTCTTGAATCCATCAGAAAATTATGCAGTGCCTTATTATGTATGTTCAGGGATGTGTAGAAGGGAGGGGATGAATCCTCTCTGTCTTCTACCATAGGACCTAATATGACTACTAGCTTCTCATCTTGGAGATTCACTGAGTCTTTGGGAAGCTGAGGTGGCTCTGATTGCAGCAGTTTAGAGAGGGAAATTTTGAAATTTTCATTTTTAACTAACTCTGAAAGGTGGACAGGGATTCTAATTTTCTAAATTTCTTGCTCAAAGATAAAGGAGGAAGAAGGCTTAGGGATTTATTTCACTTATGGGATATGGTATTTAGTTGTTGGAAAAATATTCTTAGTTTTCTTTTCCTTGGCAGTGTTTGTTGCAGGCTTAGCAGGATTTTCTGCTATGAGAGGATGATGAGGGATGTCAGACCTCCCTTATTTTTTTTTTGAACTGAGGTTATACTTATTGGGACTACCACTGTCTTTCATTCCTTTACTCAGCTCATTTATTTGGTTGATCGTGATGGGTTCTTCATATGCAGATTGAGTCAAATGGGGAAAATGGGAGGTGTCTTCAATACATTGAATCTCAGTGTCCAAATCCTCTTCTTCCTTCTCTTCATCATCAACCAGGTTGTTTTGGAGAGGGGTTTGAATCCTCTGATCATCCCTATCTCTTCTCTTTTGTTCCCTTGGAATAATTTGGGGAACATGGTTGTCCGGGCTTCTAAAATTTCCTATGTTATCAGTCAAAGACCTATTTCCTAATATTTTGAGGATTCTTGTATGTCTTCTTCCCCTCCATTTTAATTTTCTCCATCTCTGCAGTTAGATACCTTTCCATCTTGGTCAATTAATCTACTTGAGGGTGAGCAATAGAAGGACCAGAGGTTGAGGCCTCAGATCTCCCTCTTCCCTTGTCCCTGTCATATTTTCCTCTAAGCTTATTAATTGCCAACACATTGGATTCTACTTCAAGGGCTGCATCTTCCATGTTAGCCAAGGAAGTAGCTCTTCTTTCTCTGAGCAAGAGGAAAAAATCAGGATCAAAGGCACTAGCATAAGTGATTTTGGCGGAGGCTTCTGATGGCTTTATTTCAGCAGGGATCTTGTTATACATCTTATTTAATCTTTTGGAGAAGTCATAGACAGACTCTCCTTCCTTCCTCTTCAAGGATCCAAACTCTGTCATATAATACATGAAATCTTTTTTATCTCCCAACTGTCTTAAGAATGCATTATCTAGATCTTCAATCCCAACAATGGATCCATGGGTCAGTCCGGTAAACCATTTCCTAACCTCACCATCTAGGCTCTGGACAAAGACTCTCATCCAAACATCTTCATTTTCAATGTTCAGGTTGTCTTCATAACTGTAGAAGGCAACTAGATGCTCTTCAATAGTTATGTCCTCTTCCCCAATGAACTTAGGCATATACTTCAAATAATATCTAGTAGGGAGAGGATTCATTGGCTGAGGTAGGACTAGAGGGGCATACCTTGTAGCCACTATGGCATCCATTCTGTTTACAAAGGAATGAGCACCTGCCATAGAGATATTAGGTTGAGGAGAACTTGGAGGAGAGGGAGTTCAAACAAGGGAAGCTGGAACTGAGCTTGCGGGGGAAAAGGAAACAACAAATGATTTGAAAAGAAGGCTACTGGGTTAGAGGGAACAGAGGTTGGTGTTGGTGCAATAGTAGCAACAGTAATAGGAGAAGGAATTGTAATGCCTAGGGTATGAAAATATTTGTAAGTTATGGGTCTAGACTAGGATACAACGTCAGGGGAAATAGGAGTGAAAAATATTTCTCCCTCTAATGCAGTACCAGGAGGAGAAAACTCAACAGGAACACTCCCAAAATTTAACAAACGAGAAACTCCAACAAGAGGTCTGATAGGAAAATGAGAAGTAGATATTGGATTTTCTAACAGATGGAAATGAAAACTATCAAAAATACCTGGTTCAGTAGCTAAAACCCCTTCTCTGAGAGCCTTTCCTTTTATGATAAGCTTCTCTAGATCCTCTTTAGGTGTCATCAAGGGAAACTGAGGGGTAGACCTCGTGTGTCTACCTCTGGAAGCCACAACTGAAACAGTAGTTTCACCACAGTGGAGTCATCACAATTGAGTCACCAGGTTCATAGTAGCAATCTTGTAGGGATATGATGTATGATGCACCTTCAGAATCAGAGGCTCAATGTCATTCAATCCTAGGGAAAATCTTCAACTTCATCCCCGGAAACGACACCATAAATGTTAGCACTAGAAGTCACTCCTGGATTGCAGCAGGAGTAAGCCTGATACCCATTAGTGTTTTATGTAACAGGTTGGTTTTATAAAAGGTGACCGAATGGAAGTAAACTCAGAAATATATCGTTTTAAATCAGAATCCTGGACTGAGAAAAGAATGAGCAGGTGAGTTCTCAATCTAACTTCAGTTAGTAAGTGTAGTAAAGGGTGAGTAAGTGAACAAGCAATAACAAAATCTCCAAGTACAAGGTCATCCTGAACCAGGGCTTTAGACACCAAGATATGACTCGAGAAAGTCACATCTATAACAACGAGGTGATCAAACCTTCATCACAATGATATAATAACATCTCGACTGGATCCTCCATGCTCGAGCTACTTGGTATAGAAAGAAGAAAGATAACATGAAAAGCATGTTAAAACTAGTTGTTATGCCACTGTGATCAAACCTCCATCACAACAAAAAAACTACTCCCGACTAGATCATCCATGCACAGGTGTTCTAACACATGAGTTACAGAGAAAAGAAAGAATTCGATTGTCATTAAACAAGAATTCTCATGTACATACGCATAACCAGAGAAACCAATGCTTCATTAAAACTTTACAATAGGGAGTTTAGCTCTACCATCGATAGATACAAACATGGAAAAAATTCCTACATATACTCAAGGAAAAACAACAACAACAATTTCGAGTCACTGCATTGAAGGCCTTACATCTATATGTTTACTGGCAGACTGCGCATGCAGTCTCTAGATAGTCATGAAGCTCAGTCAGACACAATCGTTTTCTTGGCGACCCTGCAAATGAATTGACAAGCTTCCAGTCCTTTTTTGGAATTTCCATTTATGGTGGAGACGATGTCTAACCACCACCATCTATTTCAATAATTGCTTCCTTGGGATCAGGGAAGGCCCTGATCAACTCTGTGCCTATAGGATGTGGAAACCTTCTCATGCTGCCATATGGATCTACTTATAGGATTCACGTTAAGACGTGGGGGCCAATCGTGAAGACTGGAGTATTTGACATGAGGTATTGGATGGGTGATATCCAAGCAGAGGCGATTTGACAAATGTGGGTGGAAAAAATAATGGACTCTCGAGTGTGAGAGCCAGGTGGAAGAATCACAAAGGTTGAGAAAAGGCTATGGGGTGATTACATAGAGGTAAAGGAGATATGGTGGTGGGATGTGATTGGTCAGGGAAACACATCACTAAGAAAGGGATAATGTGGAAGGGAGAGGGACAAGTGTAAGGTGACGAGAGGTAGAAGGGAGTGGGAGATGTGACATGGGAAAGAGGGAGGAAAGTGGAGGACACATGTCACCGGGAGGCAAAGGTGGTAAGAGGAGAAGGCAAAAGTAATAGGTTTTAGGGAGGGCCCACACAAAACTGGTCATATCGGAGCCCCCCCTCTCGCTAAAGGTAGAACGATGGGGGGGGGGTCTAGAATTGTACCTGCATCATAGATCTAGGCGCATGGATCCTGTCTGCCGAGATCCACACACTCCTTAATGCTCATATCAGACCCCCCCCCTTTCTTCTCCCAAGTAGGGAAATTCATAAGGAGAACACCCCATACAATTTTCTGTGATAACAGAATGGAATCTCACGAGTATAGAGTTATCTAGAAGAAATAGTTGGTATTTTGCATTGCACATTTTCAACTTATAGGTAGACATTTATACAAGATGGGACCAGATGAGATCTTAAGAAGATCTGTTATGGAGTCTGAAAGACCATTAATCCTTGCATAAGAACATGAAGGCATCACAGGAGACATTATGAATGGAAATAAATAACGCAGAAGGTTCTCAAAGCTGGCCTCTAGTGGCCCACTTTACAGAAGGATGATAAGGAATACTACATAGCCTGTGATGTATTTCAAAGAATAGGGAATCTGACAAGAAGGGATGCTATTCCTTTAGAACCTCAGTTAACCTTACAAGCATTTGAGAAATGGGATATTGACTTTGTGGGACTGATCAAACCACCAGGGAAGCGCACAGGAGCTTGATACATTATCACTGCTACAGAGTATTTGACCATATGGGTAGAAGCAAGAGTAGTTAAGGATTGTAGTACAGCTACAGTTGCATGGTTTATATTTGATGATATCATAACCAGATTTGGATGCCTAAAGATCCTTATGAGTGATCAAGGCACACACTTCTTCAACAAAACTATTGAAGCCTTGACTCAGGAGTCGAAGTTCACCATTAGAAGAGCACTCCATACCACCCACAGGCGAATGGTACATTCAAAGCCTTCAATAAGATATTAGAGACAATGTTGACTAACATTTGTAGTGTTAACAGAGATGATTGGGATATGATAATTCCAACAGTGTTATGGTCTTATAGAACTACTTGTAAGAAGCTAACCATAGAGACTCCCTTTAAGTTAGTATATGTCTTGGAAGAAATGGTACCTATTGATGCAGGAGAATCATCAGCAAATCCCACATAGAGGGACAACTCAGCGCCATAATACGCCTTTTTAAATTAATCAGAATCTAAAAGCTGACGTTTATTCTGTAGATCTATTTTGAATGGATGATTGAAGAAGATTGAAACGCTCAGAAACTTAATGATCCCGAGAGGTATGGGAGTTTCACTCTCAGTCTTGAATGTAATAGAGATTGAGTAGTTTTTAGTTGTTACTTCAATAGGAGAGGTAGTCAGAGGGAACCCTAGGAACCTTCCTGTATATGTAGATGCATGGCATGCCCAAATGAGGCTACTGGAGGAGTATTGTGATTGAATAGGAAGTAGAATAGTTTTTTTTTTATAGAGCTGAGACTCTGTTGTAGTCCAAGATTTTGTAAACTTTGTACAGGCATTCTGAGATTAATACAAAAAGAGTAGTTTTTCCTCCATATTGTATTTTGTTTGTTTATGAATATATGTCTTTTATGTGTTAGATGCATATGTTGTAGATGTGTGTTAGATTCCATTTGCAAGGTATAAACATAGTTTATTATTTGTTGAGTTTTCTGATTTCAGTCTAGGTTCTTTGTGGCTTAATGGAAGGGGTTGCATGACAGAGTGATGAGAACTTTGTGAGCCAATGCAAGAGTGCACATCTGATTTCTATGGAATTCAGGCAAAACCGTGCCAAGAGGGTGCATAAGAGGAATCATAAACTCAAAGGAGAACCTCAAGGTTACATAGCACCTTGGAGGAAATACTATGTAGAGGAGGGCACAAAGAGAAGACATAATTGTTGAGGATTCTATGAAGCTCTACCAGGTGGGCATTGAGCATGTGCAAGGAGTACACAAGAGGACTCTGTTTTGAGTTCTGTGAGAAGAGAAGTGTCAAGGAGAAGACTCACAGAGTTACTAAATACTCTTTCGGCTTAGCAAGGAGTTCTTGAGCATAAGTTTCCAAGAGGGAACTTATATTCCTTCAGGGAGAGAAAGGGGGAAAAGAGTTATTGAATACTTTGGAGGAATACTTGTGCAAGCAGTGCATCAAGCTAACACTCGAATGAAGTGTTGAAAGAAATCCATATGAAGGCTAGTTAGAGTGCAAGGGGAGCGCACAGATAGAGAGAGAACTTGTTTCAAGTCCAAAATATCA
Organism: Picea engelmannii; assembly: GCA_009831015.1. Taxonomy (NCBI): domain Eukaryota; kingdom Viridiplantae; phylum Streptophyta; class Pinopsida; order Pinales; family Pinaceae; genus Picea; species Picea engelmannii. The sequence goes on along the minus strand of ML780497.1, from coordinate 562,252 downwards.
GGAGGTCATGCAAGTGTGTCAGGAGGGCACCAGAAGTCTTCTAAGGAAGAAGCAGAAGGCTGAGACACTTCGATGTCTAAGCCACAGATAAATATCAAGAGGGATAGCATGAATTTGTGTACAGAGCGCAAGGAATGTGCTAGGGCCGAGGTCAAGTTTCATTGATGAAAGCTGAGGAGGGAAAGAGAAAGTTGAGACCCATAAACAGGGATCGTGCGAGAACAATCAAAGGTCGAGCCTTCAAAGTGTCAAAATATTCCAAGTTTGGGAAGAAAGTGCCAAAGCCCAGGATAAGGAGCATCATCAGTCTTAGATCAACTGCAAAGGAGTGATCTGGACCATTGAATCCCATGTCCAAAAACCCATCAAAGAGCGCAGGAGGAAACATATCTCAACCGTAGGATCTGGGAGCATGTGGACCAACAATTGTTGGATCCAGGGAACATTCACAAGGTTTAACCCCATTGGATGTGCACAAGAGAGTGGATATCGTGAAACGTGAAGTCTCGAAATCATCAGAACCATCCATCGAAAGGGGACATGTGGTGAGGGTTCAATAGTTCACTGACTCACAGGAAGGAAAGATCAAAGGGGAGAATCATGAGAACTCGTGAGGATTGAGTTCGTGATTTGATAGTGGTTTTCAGATCCAGAGGAGCGCGAGCCATTGATTTGGTGTTCTGAAATATCAAATTTTCAGGAGTTGAAAGTGAGCTCGATTTAATCTAAGCCATTGGATAGAGGAAGGATATGGGTTGTCAGATCTGAAGCATCTGGAGTTCAGACCTCGGGAGAGCAGAGGCGAATCACATCGAGAGTTTCCCGATACACGAAATTTTGACATGCTTGAGAGTTGAGCCCTAGGTCATGACTGAAGGTCATATGGATGAAGGATAAGGGAGGATCTAGCCAGTTCTAGGCCCCTGTCATTATTTCGGAGGTCGGGAGAGTCGAGGTGGCTCATTTACAGAAGTCCCAACTTTGGAAGTTGCGAAATGCCTTTTGATATGTGAGTGGTCACGTGGAGGGAGCTCATGCCTAGTGCTTGTTCACATGGAATGAGTCTCTAAAGGGCCTATGGATGTTGTTTGTGGGACTCCAAAAAGGAATCAAAGAGCTAATCCAACTCAGCAAAGAATTAAGAATGATCCTTGACCAGGAGGTCGACGAACCCTACCGAGGTAGGGGGTTTACATCAAGCAGTATCAGGAGAGCACAGACAAAAGAAGGACAGTGAAAGAATACAATTTGATACCATCAAGTGGTATCAGAGAAGAATTTTTTTCTTGCAGACAACAGACAAAAGAGGAAGAGAGATAAAGGAGATAGTTTGATATCATCAAGAGCTATCAACGTTGGTTTGTCCATAAATTTGAAATAAAGGAGATAGAGAAGACAATATGACTACATCAAGTAGTATCAATAACTGAATAGTGTCTACAAATTGTAGGCAAAGGTGAAAATGTGAATAGAAATAATATGATGACATCAAATGGTCTCAGAAGCTGGAGTTTTTTTATAGAACAACGGGTAAAGGAAAAGGGCCAGAGTACTGATGCTCTGTAAATATTGTTGAAAAATGTGCAGCAAATGGTAGATAGCCAATACAGATGAATACATAAAATATGGCTATTGAAGGCCATGAGCATGGTCGAAGAGGATACCACATGCATAAGAGTAAAGAAACAATTTACAAGGATCACATTGAGATAAGAGAAATAATGGAACAATTAACATTGAAGATGCAGTAGGAGACAAAGGTACACTGGAGGTATGAATGGCCTCTGAACAGGAAGGTAAAATGTCCTGTTCAAAATTTGATGGCCAGAAAACATCAGCAAGAGTTGAGGAAGTGGTTGAGGAATGATGAAACCCTCAGTGACACATAAGAGGAATTGACTCACATCTATGAACCAGAGACTAGGAGAAATCTCAATGATGAGGAGGAGACGAGATCAATTGAGGATCTCATAAACTGCCAGGGGGGCAGAAGTGAACTTTCAAGTTTCCAGGTGGGAAATGAAAGGAGATTCGTGGATGATATCATAGACTGCCAAGAGGGTAGTGATGGAAGTTCAATTTTCTAGGTGGGCAATAGAGAGAGATCGGGAGATCTTGTAGACTGCTAGGTGGGCAGAAAGAAAATACCAAGTTTTCAGGTGAAGAAGGGAGAATAGATGAATTCAACTGAGAGTTCATATCAACAAGGAGTGTTTATGGAAGAATATCACAGATGTGTTCTAATCATCAGGGGTGTTGTTCCAGAGTTTATACTTAAGGATTTTAAAAGTACAGTGTCTAGGAATCCGAAAGTTAGTAAGGTATAACAAGGGAGAATAGTATAACTTCAGGAAAGGAAGCTAGGGTTGATTTCTAAGTTGTCATTGTCTCACTTCCAACTGTTCTTATCTATTTATATCCCGTTCGATCGCAGCCCATGAACATTCAATTTCTACCTGGGTGGATTTCATTTTAAGTATAGTATCAAAGAGATTTAAAGCGATATGGATTTTCTCCAATAAACCGGGTTCAATATTAGGTTGCCTTACAACGGGGACACTCATAGGGGAACAAAAAAATTTAAAAGAAATATGAAAGTTTTTATGCTGTCTCAATTTGATCTTATAAAGAGAACTTTGAAAATAATGTTAAGGACAAAATGCAAACCAAAGGCCTTTTTCCGTAACTGTGTTATATTTGAAATAAATAGTGTGTGAGATATGAGAAAAAATTTAGTTGTTTATAAAGTAAGGCTCCTATCAAGGGAGAATCTCACTCCTTAAACAGAGGAAGAAAATAGACTAAGAAGGAATCTGATGAAGCATAAAATATGACAACTTAAACGTTCATAGGTCTTGTATCTGTTGTTAGTTGATACAGAGGAAAAACTGTAAACGATATAGATGAATAAAATTTAACCACCACAGTAGAAGTTTTACTAAATTGCAGTGCGACATTCATCAGATGTATATAAGAAAAATAAAGTTGAATATGAATAACAAAGAAAACAAACTCATAACACAGCCTTGACGGAATCAGGATTCTCCAGATTTCTTTGTATATATTCTCAAAAAGAAGATATCCTCTCTTACAATTGACCAAAAAGGTCTAGCCTGTTTTCTTTCTACAAAATGTAGATTTATACAAATTTTTATATGTTGGAATCTCAATCGTTCCAGAGGTTTTCAGTTACAATCAAAGGAGTTAAAGAGTTTCGTTCTTTATCTCTGTCCTCATTTGGTACCAGAAACCTACCTTTTCGCCTGCTCCATGCAAATAATGCACTTCTCCACCAACTGTGATATCAGCTTAGAAGGTTCTGCTTGGTTATTGGCCTCAAAAACATAACAATCTTTCACCAGTCGTTGAAAATTTCCTTCCACCTGCTGGTCTTTGGCGCTGATAGAACATAATAATACGCTTGGTTTAATTATCCATTTATCTATTTGAACTATGTCTATCTAGGTTATTTGTAAATTTTTGGTTAATTCTCTTTCTTCATTTTCCTTGATATTTAGCAGATATTTTGCTGTATTGATCTGACCCAGTATCTCAATGATACTTTCACCATCATAACCCAACCACATGCCATTTAGTAAATCAAAAGTTTCTTCACAAGATTTTCTTATCTCCTTATCTTGTTGTCTTCCTTTAGATATATTTCGCTCCCATTTTTTCAACAAGATATTGCCCCTGGTCTGCTCCGAGATGGGAAAAATGGAACTATTGCTTATTTCCTTTCTCGTCATGGCTATAATAGCCTCCTGGAATGCAACCCGAGCCGCTCCGACTTCCCTTTCTCTGAGAGAGATATTCTCCACTATCTGATCAATGAGTTGGTAGCTACTTTGAATCGTTTCTACTTTAACAAGTAGACCTTGCTGCGCCACCGATAACCTTTTTCTGATTTCTATTGTTTGGGATTGAAATATCTCGATATCGATTACCTGTCCTTCGGCTAACTATAATTTGGCCCGAAGCTGCTCTATCAATTCTCCTTGCTGGACTATCTGTATCTGACTTGTCTGAACCATCAACTGTGTCTGTTCGAGACCAACTTTGAGCCGCTCGATTTCATTTAGACCATCTATTCTAGCTTGCTCCAAATTTGCAGTCACCTGATCTTTGGCAGTAGCCTCTGTTGTAGCTAGTTTAGCCTCTAATGTCTTGATTAGATGATTTTTTCACTTCAGCTGATCTTTTAGGGTCCCGACTGAATATTGGTTTGCCGTAGTGAAAGCACCCAATTTTCTTGCTATTTGTGTTGCAAATTATTCTTTCTTCACGTTTCTTCCATCGGTTATAATTTTAAATTTCTTGGATACAGTACCTGCCTCTTGGTAGAGTTCTTGTATCATGACAACCTTTCTCTTCTTATCAAAGAAGAATTCATTCAGAGGTATCTCTTCCACTGATATGGGTGTTAATTCTTCACCAAAAATCCAACCTGTGTCTGGTATTGCCTTTGTCGACTGCAGGGGAGTAACAGAAACAATGGAATTACTGACCTGTTTAGATGATTTCCCTAGAGTAACGACCAAAGTTGACTCGCTTGGAGGATCGGAAGCCTCGGATTCCTTTTTCGGGCCCCCAGTTTTCTCCTCTTTATCCTTTTGTTCTTTCTGGCTGGGTACTGAATCTTTGGAGCCTTCGGATTTTGTTTTCTGCACCTCTACGGTCGTCAGATTCTCTCCCCGTAATACTGGGGGAAGGAAGCTCCACCTTTTTCCTTGTAATTTGGAAACATCGGCCCTCTCTTCGAGTGACAAGTCTTGTATCCGATCCAAAACCTCGGCATACGATCTCGCACCTCGGAAGATATCATCATGAGGTGAATTCTCATGCTCAAACCTTTTAAGGCCACAACTAGCCAAGTGATTACTCACGACCCTGTGTGGGTCGTGTTTCTTAAATTCAATATGGACTAATTGTAGTGCCTGTAAATACTAATTTTTATATAATTCATTTCAATCACACAAATAATTTAATCACTAGCATATACACAATATTCAACAGAGATTAACATTTAACTATAGCATAATTTTTTTTTTTTTATCACTTTCATAACAAATTACCTGCTTTTGATGCTAATTTCTGTCGATATGATTGTCCCTTCCCTGCTACCTTACTGTTGCCTTGCTGCTACCTGATGCACTGATCACTTCTGCCCAAACCGTGTTTCCTCCCTGCCAGCAAGGAGTAGCCTGTCTGACTTCCTAGCTCTAGGATACCATATGGATATCCTGGCCCCCGTGCCCAAAACCCCCAGCAAACCGGTGCCCCCCGTAATGATCCTCCCCCGACTGCAGAACTCAAACTCCCAACAAGAAAATCCAAGGGAACCCTAAAAAATAATCCTTTCTTTCGTAATCCTCCTCCCGTCATATCCCTCCTTCACCCACCCTTTCCTCGTCATTCATTTCCTTATCCATACATTCATTGTCTTATCCTCTTAGTTAATGTCTTATCCGATTATTTAATGTTTCTTATCCTTACATTTAATGCTTCTTATCCCCTCCGTATATGTAATCCTTTAATTAAACAATTAAATTTATTAACCCTCTTAAATTTAATACCCATGTCATTGAATGTAATAGGTAATTAATTAATTAATTAATTAATCAAAATTATAACAATTAATTAATTAATAAATATTTAATTAATATATTATACCAATCTTTGTTTAGTTAATAGCATGTTAGAAAAATTAATTACCTAATAATTTTTTACTTAATAATCCCTAAGCATATATTCAACTAGGGTTGTTACATACACCCAAACTTCAGGAAACTTCGTCCCGAAGTTAAGGTATCTTATGGTACAAAGGAAAAGAAACATGGTTCACACATTCATAACAATTAACCGAAATTATCAGTAAGTAAGTCAAGAAAACTCATACATACTAGTGTATATGTACAAGAAATGCATGTGTAGCTAGTACATNCAAGTCTCGTGCATGTACTAATAATCAAAACTATCATCCTTTAGTAATTTATGTATGCATCCAATCCAGTCAGCAAGACTAGTCTTTTATAAAAGACAACAAACCAATCAATTGTTTGAGAAATCCTTTAATTACTATTATCTGGTTCAACAATTTTATTTAGACAAATGTGGTTTAGTTACGTAATTATGAATATTCATATATACACATTTCTTTTTTTTTAAGGGAAAACATTAAATTCCACCACAAGACAAGTCTCCATACTTTCTCAACTATTTCTACTCATCCTTCCTGCCTAACCTACTTCCATCTCCATTCCTATCCTTCCTCTGCTAGACTATCTTGGAGCGTCAACTATATTGACCTAACTCCAAATAGAACCCGTAAGCGGAAGTGTCGCTATCTCGACCAAGCTTCCCTAGCAGACATCTGACAGTTATCATCACATGTCTTGGGGAGCGTGAACTAACACCGTCCTCCCATGACTTCAGGTTTCAGAGGATATACGATGGGAAATGCCTCCACCCCTCCTAATCATAACTAGGGTCCACACCCTACAATGGAATATACAGTGGCACCGTGTTACTGGGGGTTTTGTCATCGTTTATTTGGTTTTGGGCAGTGTCATCACCTGAAATCATGCATTGGTCGACATTTCATAGCAATGCATCCAAACCAATATAATCTCACATACAATATTCATACCATAATGTTTCTTGGCTAGTGGTCATGATATCCACTTTCATCATCTTTATCCCTTGGCTATTTCATAGCCCATAACCTGCAAATTAGTCTGTAACATAAACTCATACATTTCTATGCATTATCATCATGTAATTGCATACTATCATCATTTCAATTTGGTATCCATGTACCGATAATTTAACATCAAAGTTTTCCAGTTAGAAATAGATCTCATAATATCCCATAATTCAATTTCGACACCCATTCATAAGATTATTTTTGACCCTAAATAGATTGCATCATATCCAACATCATTCTAATAGCATTTAAACATTCATTAAATTCACATTCTCACAATATGTCGCATCATATACATCATCATCAATAACATTTAAACATTCATAAAATTTACATTCACATAATAGATTGCATTACATACATCATCATCAATAACATTTAAACATTCATAAAAGTTCATACATTTAAAGTTTAAGTGTATGACTTAATAGTTTCATTGTGACTAAAAAATAAAGTATATAGGCCTCAGGTAATCCTGGTTGTCTAAGTCAAAAGGTGGTGTTTCATACATCCAAACTTCTAGAAACATATTCTCGAGGTGGTCAAAAAAGTGAGGGATAGTCTCGTCGTAGTGTCTCAGCATCTTCCCAAGTAGCAGATCCTAGACTATACTTGTCCCACTGGACCTTAGCTTGGTCTACCAGATAGTTACTGAGCTGTCGGACTCTATGGTCCAATATGCATAATGGTTCTACCGTGAGGGTTCCCACGTCTGATACCTGCAATTCCTTCCAATTTAGTTTATGTGATTCATCAACAACATAATGACGTGAAACAGATACATGAAATACATTATGGGTTTTATGAAAGTGGGGTGGCAGTACGAGACAATATGCAACGGGTCCATTTTTCTCTTGGATTATGAATGGTCCTATAAATCGAGGTGAAAAATTTGTCCCCTTCCCGAACCGTATGGTACTCTTATTAGGCCTGATACGAATGAAAACCTTGTCTCCCACTTCATAACTTTGGTCGGTCCTGTGTGCATCCTCATAACTTTTCTGCCTATCTTGTGCTTCCTTCAGTCTCTGCCTAATCTGAATCATCTGTTCCTCCATCTCTTGAATCAATTCTAGCCCAACTGTTACTCAGTCTTCTAGTCTATCCAAACTCAATGGCATTCTGCATGGCCTCCCATACAAAGCTTCGTAGGGTGGCATTCCGATGGAGCTATGAAAACTGTTATTGTAGGAAAACTCTACCAAAGGTAGGTACTTCTCCCACTGGGTTTGATTATCCATTACATACATCCTAAGCATGTCTTCCATGAATTGATTTACTCTCTTAGTTTTCCCATCTGTTTCAAGATGATAAGCTGTGCTTAAGTTCAACTGAGTCCCCAACGCTGACTATGGACTTGTCCAAAACCTAGAAGTGAATCTGGAGTCCCTATCTGAAATGATCTTCTTAGGTATCCTGTGAAAATGGATAACCTCGCTTACAAACACACATGCCACATCAATGACATCGTAAGTGTCTCTAACCGGAATAAAATGAGCACTCTTGGTTAACTTATCCACTATCACAAGAATGGCATTGTGTCTATGAGATGTGAGCGACAACCCCACAACAAAATCCATAGAGATGACTTCCC
>ML780497.1:537386-553902 GCA_009831015.1 Picea engelmannii | reverse complement strand
TGATGCTTTGAATATCCCCATTCTCAGGGATGTACATCCTTCCTCGATATCTTAACAGTCCATCTGTTTCCAGACTATATCCTTCATACTTTGGATCTAACTGCCTCCCGCTCTAGAGGTTTGAAGTAACCTTTAAATACCAATTGTCTCATTGGAGTTGTGCCAACACATGTTCCCTCAGATTGACCTTTAAGGTTACCAAGGAGAAGATACATGGTCTCCTACTCAAGGCATCTGTGACCACATTTTCCTTTCCCTTGATGTACAAAATACCAAAATCATACTCACTCATAAAATCACTCCATCGCCTTTTCCCGGCATTCAGATCTCTTTGAGTGAAGAGATGTTTTAAACTTTGATGGTCCGTTTTGAGCTCAAAGTTTCACCCCACAAGATAGTGCCTCCAAATTTTCAGAGCTAGCATTACAGTTGCCAACTCTAAATCATGAGTTGCGTATAACTCTCCGTGTTTCTTCAACTTCCTTGACGCATAGGCTATCACTCCTCCATCCTGCATTAGCACGGCCCCCAACCCTTGCTTCAAGGCATCCGTGCAGACTATAAATTCCTTTTCCATATCCGACACTCGTAGAATTGGCGCACTGGTTAGTAACCTCTTAAGCTCAATGAATGCACTATCACATTCTTCTGTCCATTCATACTTGACCCCCTTGCATTGCAAAGTGGTGATGGGTTCCGCTATTTTTGAGAATCCTTCCACAAATCTCCAGTAATAACCTACTAGCCCCATGAAGCTTCTCACCTCATGGGCATTTTTCGGCACTGGCCACTCCATAATGGCCTTTACTTTTTCTGGGTCCACAGAGATTCCTTCGCTGGAAATGATACGACCTAAATAGTGAATCTCTTTCTAGAAGAAAGAACACTTCGACAACTTCCCATACAATTTGTTCTCTCTAAGGCAGGACAACACTACTCACAAGTGTTCCTCATGTTCTCTTTCGTTCTTGGAATAGATGAGGATGTCATCCAGAAGGAATTGTACAAATCAATCTAAGTACTTCCGGAATACGTCGTTCATGAGGCTCATGAATGCTGTTGGTGCATTGGTCAATACAAAAGGTACGACGACAAACTCGTAATGTCCAAACCGAGTTTGGAAGGAAGTTTTTGGGATATCACCTTCCTTAATCCTTAACTGATGATACCCTGATCACAAATCGATATTTGAGAATACCGCTGCTCCTTTCATCTGATTGAAAAGGTCATCTATTCGTGGCATTGGGTAGATATTTTTCATTGTAGCACAGTTCAAGTCCCTGGAGTCTATACACAGTCGTAAGGATCCATCCTTCTTCTTTACAAAAATTACAGGTGCGCCCCAGGGTGAAACACTAGGCCTTATTAGCCCTATGTCTAGTAAATCTTTCAACTACATTTGCAACTCACAAAGTTTTGGTGCTGTCATCCAATACGGATTTTCGGAAATTGGTTCTGCCCCAGGTCTTATCTCAATAGTAAAATCAAGCTCCCTCTCAAGAGGTAACCCTGGTAACTCGTTCGGGAAAACATCCTTAAATTCTGACAATACTGGGTACTTATCCAATGAGGGTCCCTTCCTTTCGTTCACTGCTTCCACTACATACAATTGAAACCCTTGTCTCAAGCATCGCTTACCCTTCATAGTTGATATAAAGTGTAACGATACTTTTCTCCGTACACCCTGGATCTCTACTGACCTTCCTTCGTCGTCGACACAAAGCACCCTCTTTGCGAAACAATCTACCATGGCTTGGTGAGATGCTAACCAATCCATTCCAATGATTAGGTCATACACCCCGAGAGCAGTGACGTATACCTTCAACCTGGTAGTACACACTCCCAAGTATACTATACAATTATCAACACTAGGTCCTACCGCTTGTTTTTCCCCCGAAGCCATCTCGACTTGTTTAAAGTCATCGTGTTCATAGGCTGCCAACCCACTCTTTTTTAATGCAGATGGTGAAATGAAACTATCTGTAGCACCAGAATCAAATAAAATCTTAACGTTGATATGATTTATCATACTTGATGACTCCACCACCGTGGATTGATGTTTGTCCTAGTGATTATTAACCGCTGCGTAAATCTGGTGGCTGCTACTTGATCTCCCCATCGATGCCTTTCCTTCTCTATGCACAAACCCTGATTGTAACTTTGGGCAGTCACACTGGTAATGGGGTCCTCCACACCCCCAATAGGTAACATGAGATTGAACCTGTGCACTGTTATGTGACTGTCTCTGAAATGAGTTCCTTCCCCTACTAGATGTTCCCTGAGATGGTCGTGGACCTGTCTGCATTTTTGGCGATGAACGAGATGCTTCACTCGCTGCCATTGAAATCCCTGCGGCTATCGTCCTTGGAGTGACTTTGTTACCATATGGCGGTGGCCTTGAGCCCCCTCCCCTGGGAAATGTCCTCGGGTCCTTCCCTACGAATCCAGGACGATGCGGAAATGTCGGTCTTGTACCCCTGGTTAAGTTCATGTGTTCCTTCGCATAATGTGCATTTTCCACTATTTCTGCTACTGAAGATGGTTTCCACATCCGCACCATAGCTCTTATATTAGGGTTCAATCCATAGATGAAGCGCTCTACGTGTCATTGGTCATTATCCATATGCGAAACATATTTGACCAGTTCCATAATTCTGATCTCATATTCTTCTACAGTTCTGTTTCCCTGTACTAAGGCATGAAATGCCCCTACCTGTTGTTCCTCGTAGTACGCTGGCAGATATTTCCTTTGAAACCTCTCCTCAAAAAGTTCCCAAGATACTGTGTCTAGGGTAAGGTGCAGTTGTCTTTCCAGGTTGCCCCACCAGTTTAAGGCGTTGTCTCTTAACTAAAAAGTTTCGATCTTCGCCTATGAGTTGGACGCATAGTCCCTTACGGCAAAACACCTTATCATGCCTTCCAACCATGCTTCCACGCGTTCACTGGGGCGACCCCCAGAAAAATCTAGAAGTTTGATCTTTTGCAATTCTCGTGTGATGTCTTCGGGTGGAGGTCCTCCCCCTGAATCCCTTGACGCTTCTGTATTACTCATTCCAGACAGTGGGGGTTCCACTTCGGTCTCTGCTGGGTGTCGCCCCTTTAAAGTCTCATTAATGGCCTCCAACGAGCGCAGTATGAGAGCTAGTTCAGGCAATGGTGGTGGTGGCGCTAGTGGTGTTGGCAGTGCTTGTGATGACACTCCCCTGCCTCGATTCCCTCGAGTCCTGACCATCCTGTATGCTTTAACCTGCATCAACCAAAGTTGTCAGGGTGAGTTAAAGGACGTTTCAAATTGGTGCTACTCAAACTAGAAACAAGTTTAGACATAAGTTTTCTTTACTTGTCTGTAAACAGACATTACTCCTTTAGGGGATTGGCTAGGTTAGGATTAGGATTAAGCGTCTAAGCTTGATTTCTTTTCCCTAAAAAAAAAAAATAGTGGTTCCCTAGCCTTGCGCCATACTCTCCAATTCCTCTTGCTTACTCTCCTAGTGCATATGCCGCCTCCTTCCCTCTTGTCCTAGTCTAAGTCCTTTTAACTTTTCGCTTACAACTAAATATCCTCCGATGCTTGACTCGTGAGCTTTTCCCTAGCGCCTAGTGTTGGCGTTGTCGAATGCTGCATTGAGATTTAGCATTGACTTTGACTGGTGGAATGGAGTGGAGGGACTTGGCGCTTGGCTCAATGAGTTGTGTGTATGGTCTCATGAGCCTGACGTTTGAAAAATCGGAGTTTATACTTTGGGATACTAAGATCAACAACGATAAATAAGCCTTTACCTTTATTTCCAGTGCATTCACTAATTCTGATTCAACTTGGTTAGCTGGCTCCAGATCAATAGGTCAGGTAATAAGCCAGTTAGTATTAACCTTCATACTGTATCTTCCTAATAATAATACCACTCTAATCCCTACAGTGTTACCATTAATCTAAATAAGTATAAGAATTTATTTGTAAAGACTTATGAGGGCGCGTTGGCGTTAGTGTTCTTCTTAAGGCACTTCGCTTGGTGGGGGTCTTCGGTTCAAAACCCCTGGACCTCTAAAATTTATACTTAACCCTATATTATTAAATTATTTAAATTAAAACTCATAATTATATATATATATATATATATATATTTTAATATTTTAAATTTACACAAGCGTATTAATACTTTTAAGAAAATTAATAAAACTAAAAATTAATATTACAACAAAATAATAATATAATTATTCAAAAAGCCTATTAATACTTTTTAACTAATTTAATAAAACTAAAAATTAATATTACAAAAAAAAATGATAATATAATTATTCAAAAGCGTATTAATGCTTTTAAATAAATTAATAAAAATAATAATTAATATTACAAAAAAAATAATAATATAATTATTAAAAAAAAAGTCTTACCTTCAGTTTGGCGAGAGTTTAATGTGCTCTGTGGCATTCGCTGGCAGCCTTTAAGGTCGGGCTTCTAGCATGAGGCCCACGTGCCCGGCATCCAGCTCTCGGTACCAAAAACCTAAGCTATTCCTTAACCCTAACGCTCCTTCACTTCCGCCTCTTTCCTCTGCCACCTCTCCACTCTGCTCTTGGTGCTAGTGTTGGTCTGGTCATGGCCTTGTGCATGGCGGTGGCTTTGTACTACTGTCCACTTGTGGGAAAACCTATGATTTGTCTTGTGTGTCATAGCTTGTATTTTTTTTTTTTTTTGTAAATGGTTTTAGGGTAACAGGTCTGGTCCTGCGCCTCCTCTCGTGGCTTGGAGCTTTATTTGCAGGTCGCGTGGCCTGCTGACTGCACTCTTGGGTGCTCTGTGCTTCACTTTGGTGACTTATGTGTTGGTTTTTTGTGATGGCTGAGGCGTAGAGAAATGCTTCATGTGGGAACAAATGCGGGTATTCTCCTCGGTGCTTTACACTTGAACTCAGTTTCTGACTCTTTGGTGATGACTGTCGTTTTCTTTGTGGTCTAGTGCTAGGAATTTGTCTTGCGTTTGTGGGCGTTTGTGCTGAGAACATATGGATTTATCCTTGGTTTCTTGGTTTGGTGCTTGTCCGTTGGCTTTGCGTATATTTTTTTTGAATTATTAATAAAAAAAATTATCTCTGTTGTGCAGCTCGGGGCTCCTCGGCGTGGCTTTGTTCTCAGCGTTTGGAAATTGTGTCGGCATTTGGTGCTTGGTGAGTGGCTCTCATTCCTATGTTTGGAGGTTAGGGTGCGATGCTATTGGCCAAATATTTAATTGCCTGGGGAGGAAGCATCATCCGTGCATGTGTAGTTCAATTATTACCGCCCTCGTAGGGTCCTCCTTGTGGATCGACGCTTGGTCTGCGTGTTGACCCCGTAGACTCCTACTCCATCTGGCAGACCTCCATCCTGCATTCGCAGAATGAGAGAGTTCGTCCTTGTTCCTAATGGTTCCAAAAGGTCCTCCAGTTTTACTATTTGTGTCATATTTCCCCGCAGAATTCCATGCTAATCACAAAATGAGGGGAGCACAGTGTTTTTCTTGGATGAATCCTCGAAGCTTTCTGCAACAGAAATCAACAACAAATCTGTACTCCTCACTTACTTGAGGATATATTAATGCCATCAATCGTTGAAAATTTCACAACTCATTGAATGCTTCTTGTCCATACAATATTAAGAAACCCTGACTGTTGACCATTAGAGTAAATAATAATTTGATATAGAGAATTGCTTCCCATAGGGTACAAACCTTATTCTTGTTCTTCATTCATTCTCGTCCATTAACTGGAATATAACAAATTTCTTTGGAACAAGTGCAAAATCAAATTGTTCTATTCATTTGAGAACCCTTGCGTCCTCTTCTTTCCATTCTGTCCACTCATATTGTTGGCCATGTGTATTACAGATCATTCTATTCTCTGAGGACCTTTCACTTTTCCCTTTTCTACATTGATTCCTGAAGCGATTAGATTTAATAACATTTGTCTGTAATCTTTGTTGGAGAGGCCTGCTACATCTCGTGGAGAATCATAAGTTTTTATTTTTTTTTACGCCTTCTCTCTTTTTAGTTGTAACTATTTTTTTTTGCTAAGTTTTTTTGCTATAATTTTAGGTTTCCTGTGCTTTTTTTTTTTACATTTTAAAATAGTCTTTGTCTCAAGCCCTTCCTGGTCTATAGGAACTCTTCTCCTAGATTCAAGAAAAAAAAGAAAAATTATTTTAATGGGGAATTTAGTCAAGGGTGTTGGGTTTTCAAGATCTCGTTTATGTGGTTGATTAGCTCAGTTACTGAAGGGCTTGGTGTATTTCCATATTTCTTCTCTAGAAGTAAAGATTTTTGGCAGTTCCAGCATCATCGACGTCAAACATGAGTATTATATTTTTTTTTATCTACTCTTCCTACACCTTACTCTCTCTTTTTTTTATATATATATGTGTGTATATATATAATTTGTTTGTTTAATTGAGGCAAGTGCCAAAATTTATTTAACACTTTAAATACGTATAATATTAAACCAAATTTTTTTTCTGGCATATTGTTTATATATTATATATAGATTTGTGTATATACTAATTCAAAATGTATACTTGGCTTGCAAGTTAGGTGGAGGTGGCGCTGGGGCTTGGAGCTGGAACTTGGCCCTCAGGCCCAGATTTATCTAATTTTATCTAATTTCTGGGTGGGTACAATTCCATTTCTAAATCGGGTAGGTGGGTAGGTAGGTAGGTAGGCCCTTGGTTCCAGATTTTGAACCAGAGCTCTAATACCATATGTAGAGCCTGTAAATACTAAATTTGATATAATTTATTTCAATCACACAAATAATTTAATCACCAACATATACGCAATATTCAACAGAGATTAACATTTAACTACAGCATAAAAAAAAAAACTTAGCACTTTCATAACAAATTACCTGCTTCTAATGCTAATTTCTGCCGATATGATTGTCCCTTCCCTACTGCCTTGTTGTTTCCTTGTTGTTGCCTGATGTGCTGATCAACTCTGCCCAAACCATTTTTCCTCCATGCCAGCTAGGAGAAACGTGTCCGGCTTCCTAGCTCCAGGATACCATATGGATATCATGGCCCCCATGCCCAAAACCCCCAGCAAATCGGTGCCCCCCGTAATGATCCTCCCCCGACTGTAGAACTCAAACTCCCAACCAGAAAATCCAAGAGAACCCTAAAAAATAATCCCTTTTTCCGTAAGCCTCCTCCCATCATATGCCTCCTTCACCCACCCTTTCCTCCTCATTCATTTCCTTATCCATACATTCATTGTCTTATCCTCTTAGTTAATGTCTTATCCGATTATTTAATGTTTCTTATCCTTACATTTAATGCTTCTTATCCCCTCCGTATACATAATCCTTTAATTAAACAATTAAATTTATTAACCCTCTTAAATTTAATACCCATGTCATTGAATGTAATAGGTAATTAATTAATCAAAATTATAACAATTAATTAATTAATAAATATTTAATTAATATATTATACCAATCTTTGTTTAGTTAATACCATGTTAGAAAAATTAATTACCTAATAAATTTTTACTTAATAATCCCTAAGCATATATTCAACTAGGGTTGTTACACTAATTTTATATCTTCTAAGGCTGTTGCCTCGGCCTTTGCATGCTCGAAATATAATAAAGAATAGGTGTTTAAATGAATGGGGAAAGGTGGCCATACTTTCTTTGAAAACCTCTTTAGCTCTTTACTTATGCCACCAATCACGATTTTCATGGAGATCTCGCGACAGGCCAACCTATTGGGTATAAATAATGGTAGAGCATGTGGAGGGACAGAAGCGCCGAAAACCCTTATGTATGAAAACTCTTCCTCCATGTACCAGTCGGCCACCCTGCTCAAATTGGTTGCAATGTTATCTGAGATCCGGGGTAGTGGATTACCGAAGATGGAGACATGCATCGGTACCTGAGAGATCCGGGGTAATGGATTACCGAAGATTTCGTATATAAAATCTGAGGCCTTATCCTCCCAAAGCTTAGAATGATAGACATGGATAGGATCATTCTCCAATGGAGCCCAGATCCAACTCATTAAGGGAAAAGGTGTCATGGAACACATGGTGTCCATGATGTATGCAGACATAAAAAATGAGGAAGCTTTCTCGCTTGCCCTCTACATCCGATATTCTGTAATCCAACTGGTTAGACTATCTGACAACAGTTTGGCCCAGTCGAAAGAATAACCTTCTGCTACTGTATGTATCAGAGGCACCCATGGGAGGAAAAACTGCATGGTGTCTTCCCTCCCGTATAATCTATAGGTCATCATCGCTATGTATTTGAACTGTGGTTCCAAAGAAGATATGGAATAAACTCCATTGCTATCTGCTCTGAACTTTGCTGGGTGTGAGACCCAATCCTTGATCAAATCGGATAATCTTTTCACGTATTGCTCACATTCCTTTTGTTTAAAACCCTCTATAAACTCTGCATTGTATGTGAAGTTCGACATGGGTGGTAACTTATACATTGCTTTTAAGCTTTCTGGTCTAAAGGTCCCAACAGTGACCTTCTACTCACTGATGATGGTCCTGGTAGGGATATCTACATGATCTAACGCCCATCGTATCATGTCATAGTAAGGCAGAAGAGGTGGCCTGGCCGCTACTTTGTGCATCTCTGCCTGGACGACGATCTTGTATTTGGTAGTCATGTCATCTTTCTCATTGTCACTGGAATCATCTGAACAGTTCACCAAATCTAATTGCAAAACCTCTGAGACGTATGACCAGGTTCGTACGGAATCAATGCTTCGAGGTGAATTATCTAAAACATTATCGGAGCCTTGTCCCGAAGTCTCAACACTTGTCTTGGATTCTTTTCGCAGGGCCATGAAAGAAGATTGTGACTTGTCTCTCCTGTAATAAAAATGCGTATACATACAGAGATCAGTTTGCTGAGAAAAAATTATCTGCGCGGGATAGAAATGAGCTTTATGAATAGAACAGAAAGGAAAAAGATCTATATCTTCGATCATTTAAAAATCTTGGTGTCTTTATGAAAAAAAAGGTCAAATCATATTTAGAGACAGATTTAGAAATAAAGACCCTATCCTTACTTGTCATTTATCCTCGTTTCCAATTAATGTCATAAATTTCAACGGTTCATGACACAAGTTGGCGCAAGGAAATTTAAAATTACCTCGTAGACTGTGCATATTATTATTTGTACTGAACACTGATTAAGTTGGCTTATCTTTTTTTACTAAGCTTACTTAAACTTTAATTAACCTTTTGGTGTTCACCGTATCGAGAGTTTTCACTCTAACCTTTCAAGCCTCTAAAACCCGAGATCGAAATGATTAGATTTAGTTAAGCAAGAACGCAACTAGGATTAAGTGTTTAATTAATCATGTTTTAATATGTATCGTGACTTCGCTGCTCGAGGCTTCGAGGGTACAGTTTTCGGGAGGAGCGCTAGCCTAGTCATGAAATCCCGAGATCACTATGATGTGATTTATTTAAACCAGAAGGTAAATCAGATTAAGTGTTTTAATTAATTATGTTTGAGCAACATCGCGACTTCGCCACTCAGGGTTTCAAAGGTATAGTTTCTGAGAGGAATGTATGCTGAGTCGCGAAATCTCAAGAGACTTTAACCATGGTCAAAACTAATCACCCTGGACACTAATTCGGTTTACTTATGTAAAAGTATCACGGCTTCATCTTTTGGAGTTATGATGGTAATGTTTTAGGAGAGGGTGAACGCTGAGATGCGAAGTCCCGACAACACTTGACTGGGGTTTAAAGAATTTTACTCCCGACTTTCACCTAAGGTAAAATTTTAAAACTTTTCATGTCCTCGCACATCGGGGTTTGTAAATCTTGTGACTTGTGACTCCCAAAGAGCGATATTCCGAGGTACCAAAAGTAAAAACTTTTGTTTAACAATAAAAAGTGGTATGTTATGAAACATAGCATCCTTTGCTATTTCACATGTCGAGACTACTAAGATTTTCAGTATGTAAATGTCACAAAGTGAAAAAGAACTCAAAAACCAACATTTGATTTTAAAAAATATATTTAAACCTATTGAAAAATGCAGCTCCAACAGGGGGAATTCAAATATTCCCGCCAAATAGTCTAGCATAGGCTAATACAAGCATTGCGTATGAGGAAATAATGCAACAAGAATTTGAGAAGGAGGCCATGGAGCCAAATCCTTTTAAATCTAACTATTTCTTTGATTCAGGTGCAGTAGAGGAAAGACATATAGAAAGGACTGTCAAAGAGGAGGAAGAGGAGAAGATACTGATGTCTGCCCCAACAGAAAAAGAGGATAATTCAGATGAATTTCTCACCCAATGGGAGCAAGAGATGAAGATGTTGGAGGATTGATTGGACAATCCAAAACTAGAATATGGCTGGAAATAGACAGTCATGCAAATTGTGGGAGAGGAGCATTCAATAGAATTTCTCAAAAAGTTCAGCTTGGGAGATGAACAGGAGATGACTGTATCACTGGAGCCTGCAGCAGAAGAGGAAGAAAACAACATAGATTTTGTTGAGTTGTATGAGTAATTGGAATCCCTGGAGAGAAGGGAAAATATGCAAAGTAGGAATATCCAACAGATTAAATTGGAAACAGGTGGAGGAACATACTATCCTGGGGAGCAGTTGGAGGAAGTTGGAGTTGAACCAACACAAGAGGATATGACATAAGTCAATCTGTTAGAGGGAGAATATGAGCATCAACTTAGTGACGAGACTGTAGAATTGGAGTATGCAGAAGGCTGGCAAGATAATGCCATAGGAGATGAAGGAATCAAGGGAGATCAGGTTGATCAACCCATTGACAAGGAGAAAGTGCAATAGAGAACTCTTCAAAACAAGGACCAACCAATTCAGCAGCTGGATGAGGTGATCGAAGAAATCAAAAGGATGATGATGTTGGGGTCATCTCAAGAAACTATGAGTAGGAGGAGGCTAAAAAAAGGAGGACCGTCCATAGCAGCAAAGAAGAAGAAATAATAGCATCTAAAGAAGCAGAAAGGAAAAGGAGCAGATGAACAACTCCAAGAGAAGGTAAGGGACCTTGGAGGATCTCAACAACATGGCAGAGGGAGCCATGAGAAGGAGCTCATGTTTTTCCCAACAGTGGAGTATGATGCAGGAGCATCATCAGCAAAGCCCACGTGGAGGGACAACTCAGTGCCATAGCGTGCCTTTTTAATTTATTGGAATCTAAAAGATGGTGTTTATTCTGCAGATCCATTTTGAACACATGATTGAAGAAGAGAGAAACACTAAAAAACTGAATGATCACGAGAGGTCTAGGAGTTTCACTCTTAATATTGAATGTAACGGAGCTTGAGTAGTTGTTAGTTATTACTTCGATAGGAGAGGTAGTCGGAGGGAACCCTAGGAACCTTCCTGTATATGTAGATGCATGGCATGCCCAAATGAGGCTTCTGGAGGAGTATTGTGATTGAATATGAAGTAAAATAGTTTGTTTTTGAGAGAGCCAAGACTCTGTTGTAGTTCGAGCTTTTGTAACCTTTGTACAAGCATTCTGAGATTAATACAAAAAGAGCAGTTTTTCCTGCATATTGTATTTTGTGTGTTTATGAATAGATGTATTTTATGTGTTAGACGCATATGTTGAAGATGTGTGTTAGATTCCATCTGCAAGGTATAGACATGGTTTATTATCTGTTGAGTTTTCTTGTTTCAGTCTGGGTTTTGTTAGGTGAAAATATTTTCATTTAATTCCATTGTAGTACTTGCCCAACTATTTAATTTGTCAATCTGTGGTTCGTAGGCTTACGAAGCACATGCACTATATATGTAGAACTGAAGTAGAAGTAATCTAATCTAAATTTCTGAAATGAAATTAATCTAGGAAATCATTGAAAGACTAACTAGGAAAGCAGGAAATTAATCTAGGAAATAAATACAACATGTGAAGAGTTGAATGACAAAAGACATATGTGAGCTCACACAATAATTCTATCTCAAATTGCATTACAAGAATCAAATGACAAATCATGAAAGCATGACAAATGAAAGAATACAAATCAAATCTAATAATCCCCTTCTAAGACTTCAAGCTAATCTAAGTCTAATCTCTCATATTTAACTCCCCCAAATGAAGATAGAACACTCTCTTTTATACATGAGAGTCTTGAAGATAAGATAAGAGTCTCATAATTACAGATCCACTATTCTCTCAACCACTTTCCTATTATTATAATATATGATCCCTTCAAATCCTCCACACATCTCTCACCAATATTGGATAAGATATCTCATCAAAATCTCCATGATCTTCTCCTTTGAATATGCTTGAATGATTTTCCCAAATATTCTTCAAAGCTTGAAGATGAAATTCGAATTTAAGGCTAGGTGGTAATATTTGGCTTTGTTGAAATATTCAAATATACCTGTACACATCATAAAACTCATCCAACCTTGAGATATAATGAAAATATGTTATTCTAATATTTAATCACAAATTCACTTATAATACTAAAATGAATAAAGTGGAAAATAATAATGTGAAACCCAAATGTATTTTTGAAAATGGTATGATGGAAGGTTAATGGGACGATGAAATGTAAGGAATAGTGAAGGGAAAGGTGGATGCAAATGCAACATTTATGATTCCTAATAGGTTCTTTGTGGATTAATACAAGGGGTTGCATGACAGAGTGCAGAGGACTCTGTGAGCTAGTGCAAGAGTGCACATCTGAGTTCTATGGAATTCTAGCAAAAACATTCCAGGAGGGCATACAAGAAGAATCATAAACTCAAAGAAGAAACTCAAGATTACTGAACACCTTGGAGGAAATACTGTGCAGAGGAAGGAACAAAGAGAAGACATAATTGTTGAGGATTTTGTGAAGATATTCCAGGTGGGCATTGACCATGTGCAAGGAATGCACAAGAGGACTCTATTTCGAGTTCTGGGAGAAGAGAACTATCAAGGAGAAGACACTCATAGAGTTATTGAATACTCTGTCGTCTCATCAAGGAGTGCTTCAACATAAGTTTCCAAGAGGGCACTTCGATTCCATCAAGGAGAGAAAGGGGGAACATAGTTGTTGAATACTCAGGAGGAAGACCTGTGCAAGGAGTGCACCAGGCCGACACTTTGATGAAGTGTTGAAAGACAACCATCTAAACACTAGTCAGAACACAAGGGGAGCGCGCAGATAGAGATATAACTTGTTTCAAGTCCAAAATCTTAGGAGGTCAAGAACAAGTTTGTCAGGAGGGCACCGAAATTCTTATAAGGAATAAGCAGAAGGCCGAGATACTTCGAGGTCCAAGCCACAAACAAAGCTCAACAGAGATAACACGAAGCTGCATGCAGAGCGCAAGGAATGTGCTAGGGCTGAGGTCAATTTTCACTGATGAAAGATTAGGAGGGAAAGTGAAAGTCAAGACCCATATACAGGGCGCGCAGGAGAACAATCGAAGGCCGAGCCTTCGAACCGTCGAAATCTTCCAAGTATAGGAATAAAGCACCAAATCCCAGGAGGAGGAGTGTCAATAGTCGTAGATCAGTTGTAGTGGAGTGATCTGGACCCCTGAATCTCACATCTAGACACCCATCATAGCGTGCAGTAGGAAACAAATCTCAACCGTAGGATCTGGGAGTGTGTGGATGAACAACCGTTGGATCCATGGAACATGCGCAAGGTTTAACCTCATTAGAAGTGCATAGGAGAGTGGATATCGTGAAACGTAAAGTCCCGAAATCATCGAGACCGTCTAGTGAAAGGGGACAGATGGTAAGGGTTCAACATTTCACTGACTCGCAGGAGGGAAAGGTCAAAGGGTATAATCGTGATAACTCGTGAGGCCCAAGTTCATTATTTGATAGTGGTCATTAGATCCAGAGGAGCGTGAACCATTGATTTGGTGCTCTGAAATATCGTCATTTCGGTAGTCTGAAGTGAGTGCGATTTAATCTGAGTCGTCAAATTGAGGAAAGATCTGAGCCGTCATATCTGAATCATTAGGAGTTCAAACCTTGGGAGAATGGAGGTGAATCACATCAGGAGTTTCCTGATACACGAAATTCTGGCGCACTTGAGATTTGAGCCCTGGGTCATGACTAGAGGTCATATGGATGAAGGATAAGGGAGGAGATAGTTAGTGCTAGTCCCCCGGTAGGATTTCGGAGGTCGGGAGAGTTAGGGTGGCTGATTTACAGAAGTCTCGACTTCACAAGTTGCGAAATTCCTTTCAATAGGTGGGTGGTCATGGGTAGTGGTCACATGGAGGGATCTCAAGCCTGGTGCTTGTTCGCGCAAGTTGAGTCTCTAAAGGACATGTGGATGTTGTTTGTGGGATTCTAGTAGGGAATCAAAGAGATAATCCAAATCAGTAGAGAATTAAGAATGGTCCTTGACCAGGAGGTCGACAGACCTATCGAGGTAGGGGGTCAACATCACCTATGGAATACTTGGTTCCTAGTTCAAGAGTTGCAGAATTTACAGGTATGGATGAAATCGACGTTGTTCAAGACAGGCTCACGCATTTGATAGAACTGGAGAAAGAAATATTGATTGAAATATTTCATCAACGGGTACAAAAAGAATGGGAAAAGGATTATCACGACAGACATATCAAGAAGAAACAATTTAAACAAGAGTTTTTGTATGTTTGTAGTACAAGAAGTTCATGAAGCATCCAAGGAAGTTCAAGACACATTGGCTTGGGCCATTTGAAGTTTCCTATGTTACAAAAGGTGGAGTTGTGCAGTTGAAGACTCTTAATGGAGAATGGAAGTATGTTTTAGTTAATGGGAGCCAGTTGAATTTGTATTATGACAACCAGATGCCCCACAACTCTCAGTAAAAGAAAAGGAAGAAGGGTCTAGGTATGAGGTGCAGTTGAAACTGGGTACTAGATAAAGAAAAGACAGTCTACACATGATAGGGAGGGACAAAGAAGAAAGAACAAGCTACTTTGCGCAGTCTACAGTCGAAGTAAGACATGAGGCTTGACCCTGTAGTGACTCAGGATGAGTCACATGTGAGTGTTGGGGGCATGTTGGCCCTTGGTTAGGAATTAAGGAAGAAGGAAAATATTAAAGAAGAAGGAAGACAAGGTATCAAGAGCGCAGAAGGCACACAAACCAAGGAAGGGTCGAAGTGGTCAAAGAAGTATAAAAGGAGCGAGGTAAAGGAAAAGTGAGTCATTAAAAGAGAAGATCAAGGAAAACAAAGCAACAAGGAAGATGACTCGTGGACAGGTCAGCAAGCGAAAGAAGACACTAATATATTCTCTGGAGAACCTCGTGGAGAAGAAGGAAGGACAGGGTGGCGAAGTCCTCAAAATGCAGGCCATGGGGGCCTAGGGTTTTGGTACCTAGGGTTTTAGACCTAGGGATTTGGTACCTAGGGTTTCTAAGAGTCATAGAAGGATAAATAGATGTCTAAGAGAGTGGAGAGGAGTTCCATTTATTACTGTTGTTGTGGTAGGTTGTCATTGGTGTGGATCTAAAGAGATTGAATTGTAGAAGTGTATGTTTGTATCATGAGATCTTCAGCTAGGTGTGAAGATCCACTCTGCTACTGGGCACACAGGGAGAGGGAATAAAGAGAAAGAAAGAGAGAAGGATCTATGGATAAGTGCATAGATAGAACTGTATGTTTACCTATTATATCAGAAAATACAATTTTGTGGATGTATCCCTAGGGAGAGGGTGAACCATGTAAATCTTGTTGTCTTGTGTGGTTGATGCTATGTTATTTTATATATGTTATACTCTTATGCATTGTTATTGTTCTTGTTGAAGATAATGATATATAACTAACTTTGTGAAGCTAGACATAATAAGGTTAAGAATATCTAGGTCGTATTGCGTTTTTTTTTTGGAAACATTTTTCATTTCATCCTATTGTAGACACTTGTTTCCTGCAACCCCCTTTTGCTACTTCAGGTGAGACTTCATCTTCTTTGTAGGTGTTTCTGAATGAGCCAGTAGTTAGGGTTTGTTTGTGTGTTGTTAGAGTTGAACCATGGGTCTACCCTTGTGCCAACACACCTCCTCTATACTAAATTCCAACCAAAACTTTTGGCATGAGGAATCCACCTTTATCCTCTAGATTTACAGCCGGAGGAGGTTAGTTTCATACCTTAGGAAACCCCCAACCTAGAGCCACTCCAGATGGGGGTAGTTTTCAAAACCCTCATCAGAACATTCCTACTAGAATGGTGACCAACCAACCCCTCATGAATCAATTCAGAGGAGGGTATTACAATCCCAGACAGCGTCATGGTGCCTACCAGAACCCTGGATGGGTTGTGATTCCTGTTTGCATCCAACCCAATTTTTTTTTATTGCTCTCAAAAGCTGCCTACACCCCTTGTCGTATTACGACAAACCATTGTCGCATTGTGCTAATGGACATTCATCTTATTTTTGAGACAATTCCAATTCAATTTCGTTTTTAGTTTTCACAACTGCAAGTGTGAAAACACTTCTTTCGTTAATTAGATTGTCGTCGTCTTTGGTTGATACTTGATCACTGGTTTATCATCTGATTGCTAATGTTGTATCAGACTTATG
>ML780497.1:492894-525834 GCA_009831015.1 Picea engelmannii | reverse complement strand
AATGAAAATGTCTCCTTGGTATATATAGGAGACTAGGAGGTATAATTACAACTAATGGCCTAAAGATGACATAAATAAAATAACATTACTAATATAATATGCCCCAATTAAGGGGTAATGAGCCAATATTATGGCTTAACAGTTTCACTCGAATCCTCCCAAAAAATAAGTTATGGAGAGAATGGTAGACCTTATTAAATTTTGATTTATTTAGGATACCAAACTTGTACAGAATTCCCCACACTCAATAGTTCACATTAGATTCTGAAACTATGACACATAAAGCTACAGCCCATACTCTTTCCAATGAAAATTTTCTCACTTCATTTGGATTCTCTATGAAGAATTTATGACTGTTTTACCTGAAACACCTGTTTATTGACTAGCTTCATGACTAGTCAAAAACCCTATCTTCCACAGGGTGTATCTCCAAAATTATAGTGAATAAAGAGATTATTTTTTTACCACAAGTACCTTGATATGTTTTCTCACTACCATATCAATTTCACCATCTGATTCATTCTAGAAATAAATTTATAGAGAAAATGGTAAGATGACCTGTAAATAACATACCTTAGAACACATCACTAAAAGACTTCATCCTCCCTTGAAATACAACCTTCTTTACTTATGATTTCCTATGAAATTCGACTTGTGTATAAAATGAATGTATAGTGATATGTATTTTATGTCACTTTATTTTAACATTAGGGCTGACCCGGCACTTTAATGTATAATGATATGTATTTATACCATTTATGTCACTTTATTTTAACATTAGGGCCGACCTGACACTTTCTTATTTTGTAATTTTTTTCTTTAATTGTCTTTAGGGCCGACTTGTGTTTCCTTCTTCAATTCCCTTTTTCATATTCAAAAATTCATTTCTCCTCAACCATGAAGATCCACATGATGTGCCACATACCACTAGAAAAAACATGATGTATAATATCCATCCATGGGTGTTGTATATGCTTGTGCATTGTACTTCATGTCCAAATACCATATCAATCTTGCGGTTGAAAACCAATGACTAGGGTTGACATCAATGACAACAACCAATATTCCAAAAATCTTCCCATTTTTCATTGATGGAAACATTCATGCTCCCCCTATCATCATGATCCCAATTTCTCTCCCCCTTTGACATCAATGGAAAAGGGTAGGGATTCTCCCCCTGAGTTTAATGGGAAAAGGTAACTCTCTTCTTTGGGGTTTCTCCCCTAAACATGTGGCACTAAATAATACTTCATCCTTATTTTTGGTATTTGGGACATTTTCTTCCTTGGAATCCTTTTGTGTGGATTTTGTCTTTTCTCTCTTCTTCATGTCTAGGATGTATATGTTGTTCGATCTTCTTGTTGCAGTTGAAACCTGTTGGAGTAATTTCACACACACGTAGGATTTATTTTTCCTAAGGTTTTTCCTTGTTTATTATTCATAATTAGTCATTATCCAATATCCTATATTTTATGGGAGAATATTCTCTTTCAGTTGACACTTCAGTTTGACTAGTTGAGTTGAGTTTAGATGTTGCATTGGTTTTGTCACCATGCAACATTGGGATCATCACCAAATTATGCGCACTTTCCTTGGGATGATCACCAGACTAGTGCATTACCCTTGATTTCCTACGTTAAATCCTCACTACTCCATGTTCAGTCAATTAACTGAAGACTAGTTAACTAGTTAACTCAACTAGGTAGTAGTTCACTCCGTAACTACCTGAGAGACTAGACTAGGTGGCAGTTTACTCCTGTAACTGTTGCTGTGTGTCTAGATCACTCTATACCACCACTATGGCTTATTAGTTACTCATGTATCCTATATCTATTGTAAATTATTCACTCTTTGAGTGTGGAAAATAGTTAATGAGAATTATTTCATTCTTTCTCTTCTTCTTCTTCTTTCTCCAATTCTCTCTGCAAATGTGTGTATTATTTTCTAGCTAGATCTATTATGTGAAAGTTCAAAACATTTACATGATATCAGAGTCGACAGACTACTAAGCAAAATATACACCAAGTTATTTTTTGCAAGTACTGAAGATTGAAGAACACATAAAGATGGAATCTATGTTTTACTCACCAACAATACCTCTCACGCCTCATAACTATTTGGAATGGAAGCAAAAACAAATTCTTCATATTCGATGCAGAGGCTTGTACCAAATAGCTATGGAAATGGAAGTGGATCCTGATTCCGCCGATGAGAAATATGACTTTCTCAATAGACAATATATGGCCATAGGACTTATCTACTTGTCGATTTCTCCATAAATTCTCCACCAAGTATGTGATGTCTCACAAGACTTCACTGAAAAATAATTATGGACTAGATTGGAGGTTCTATTTGGGAATATATAAGATTGTGAAGATTTCATGCAGGAGGTTGAATGAATAGAGCTAGAAGAGAAGCAATCAGAAGATCAAGCCTCTTATTATGAAGAGTCTTCTACAAATGTATTTGCAGAAATTTGCATTCCATTAATTGAATATTATGTCTACTCCATTTCAGATTTTTTTTCTGAAATTCATGTGGAAGATATATGGAATGCATCTTAGGAGTCACATTCAAACACTTTTGCATGCACCATGCATGCATCTCAGGAGACAAAAAAAGAGCCGTGCAAATCAAACTTAATTATGATATTTTCTGAGCACAATTTTCAGAAAAAAAAATGGATATTTGAATTCCTTTCAGGAAAATATCCAATTTCAAAAAAAAATCGTCTGAAACAGAGTCCGGGAACTGAAGTTATGATCATTTCAAAATCAACAAAATTTCAGAATTTTTCTGGAAATGGCCGTATGGTTTTCAAAGTTTCATCCAAAATTTATTTGGATATTCTTCATCACAAGAAGAGAAAGTGGGTATGTGTGGGCATATCAATGGTGCATATACTTCATCAGATCTGTGTAGACATCTACATCTTCAACAAATATTCAAGAAGCACAAACTTGCACAGTTGCGAGGTCTTCTTGGAGTGAAGGACATGGTTGCTTAGCAACTGCTTTTTGTTCCTTCTCATTTTTATTTTTTTATGCATTGTAATTTGAGGGTGGTTTTTTCCCATGAGGTTTTTCCTCTTTCCTCACTTGATTTCAGTGTATATTTTGTATTTGGGTACCTAACATGGCCTCATTGTCGGGACCCATTCTTTATTTTCACCATAGTGATGTTCAGGGGGGGTGTTGGAGTTACTTCACACACACCTAGGATTTATTTTTCCTAAGGTTTTTCCTTGTTTATTAGTCATAATTAGTCATTATCCAGTAACCTATATTTTATGGGAGAATATTCTCTTTCAGTTGACACTTCAGTTTGACTAGTTGGGTTGAGTTTAGATGTTGCATTGGTTTTTTCAACATGCAACATTCGGATCATCACTAGCTAATGCGCACTTGCCTTGGGATAATCACCAGACTAGCAAATTACCCTTGATTTCCTGAGTTAACTCCCCACTACTCTATGTTCAATCAGTTACCTAGAGATTGGTTGACTAGTTACCTCAATTAGGTGGTAGTTCACTTTGTAACTGGTTGAGAGACTAGACTAGGTGGCGGTTTACTCCTGTAACTGCTGGTGTGTGTCTAGATCACTCTAAACCACCACTATGGATCATTAGTTACTCATGTATCCTATATCTATTGTAAATTATTCACTCTTTGAGTGTGGAAAATGGTTAATGATAATTCTTTCATTCTTTCTCTCCTTCTTCTTCTTTCTCCAATTCTCTCTGCAAATGTGTGTATTATTTTCTAGCTATATCTATTTTGTGCAGGTTCAACACATTTACACAACCAATCTGCCTGAATTATTTTATCTAATTTAACATTTTCAGGATTCAAACGTAAGAGTGTATCCTTGATCACACATTTTACTAACACTGAGTAGATTATGCTTCAAGTATTCAACCAATAGGACATTCTTTGCTTTTACATTTTTTATTCCAAGCTCTACTACACCTTCTCCAATTATTTTGGCAGATGAGTCATTTCCAAATGCAACATTGCCACCCTTTCTCTTCAAGCCGATGAATTTGTCTTGATCCCTGGTCATGTGTGAAGAACATCCACTATCTATGTACCACTCATCTTCTTATTTACATTCTTCAACGGTTAATGTTATTCAAAAATATTCATTGTTTGGAATATCTTTCCTTCTCCATATTGTGGTTGGCATGGGGACATCTTCATTCATATATCTTCAATCTCGTGCTTTGTGACAAAGATAATTACATTTGTAGCATACAATATTTTTTTCCATCAATGGGGAAAATGAATTATAACTTATGTTGTCAAATCCACGATTATTTACATATCTTCTATTCACGCCATTCATGTTTCTTGCATAGTTGTTCCTTTCATTGATTCTACAATTAATCGCCTTCTATCCAAAATGTTTGCAAGTATAACAATCACAAAGAAAGAAATTTTGATACCTTGGAGTAAGTGACCTTATTTGTGATGTACCCCATCTGGATTCATGATCTACTTTTCTGTAGTTTCCTTCATAGTGATTGGATCTTATTTGATTCCTAAAGGTAGGAGGTATTCTTGGATATTCATCTCTTTTGTAATCATTCATTCTTTCTGGTATCCTAGTCCACTTTTCATCAACTGTCTGTGTAGCTATTTCTTCAACCTTCTTGTTGGTATTTGCATCTTCTTTGTATGAATTTTCACCCATGCATCCAAGATGTGTTAAGTCTTTTGGCACTTGAGAGTTTATTAAGCTATTCCTCAATGAGACAACTTCTTGTTCAAGTTTCTCACAATCTTCTTCTTTCTTCATCATTCGCACATTCCTTACTTCTCCTATTCTTTTCTATTCTTCAAGTAGATTTTTCAAGGAAATGGTTTCTTCTCTTAGTTTCTCAAAGTCTTCTAATTGTTTCTTCAAGATTACAACTGTCTTTTCACAACTACCCAACTCACTTCTTAGTTTTCTATGCGTGTCTTTGAGATTGCTATTTTCAATCTCAACATGCTTCAATTTTTTAAGATTCTCATCTTCTTGTTGAATAATTCATGCTTCATGATTTTCTTCTTGTTCATTGGATTTTTCTTCTTTAGTGTCATCTCTTTCAATCTTTGAATGAGGAAATTCAAATTCAACATGTCCTACTCCTTCACAATTAAATCAAAAGAACCGACCTCTATTTTCTTCTTTGAAATCTCAAATGTTGTAATTTGCTTCAACTGCTTCTTCTTCTGTTACTTATTCCCTTGCATAAATCTCTTGTAGCTTGTTCCGAAGCTATTTTGATGATGCACATGATCCCACCTTTGATTTCACTGAATCTGTCAATCCATCCAGGATGGTATCTATTGCCAATTTTTTTTTCCTTTTTTCTTCCTTCTGAGCTACAGTCTTTGGTTTCTTCAAAGCATTGTATCCTGAAGCAACTGAGAACCAAAAATCTTCCCCAAGATATTTCAAGTAAGTTTCCATTCTATTACTCCAGTATTCAAAATTGCTTCCATCAAATGGTGGAATGCCATTTTGAATGTTGTCTTCCATTTCTTCTTAGGATCTTCCTTCCATTGGTTAAGCTATACTGAAGGTAACCTGCTCTGATACCAATTGTTGATACTGAGAGGGGGGTGAATCCATATCAAGTACAATTTAAAAAAAAATCAACTTATACTTAAACCATTCAATTATATCCAATGAGAAATGAACAATGTTATAAGAGTTACACCAATACACCACAATACATTATGCACAATATATGAGAAATATAGTTATTGTTCAAGGGATGTAATGACTTCCAAAGGTAGCTACATCTTCCAAATATAAAGGGAGGGATAAAACTCCAATAGGAAGATACATTCCTCCAATATCAAGAGAGGGTTTAACTCTCCATCCTTTCCCCTTCCTTCCACCCAAGAATATATGGGAGATAATTAAACTCTACATTAAATCATCACCATCAACCAACATCACATAGAACCTGATAATGCTTCCTGAGACTTCTTTAACTTATGAAATTATTCAATTCTTGGAATACTATGATCCTATATATAATATTACTCAATGTATTCTCTGAAAATCTTCCAAGTTTCACTCCTTGAATCCTCCCCAAAAAAAGTTATAGAGAGAATGGTAGACCTTATTCAATTCTGATTTATTTAGGAGACCGAACTTGTACAGAATGCCCTGCACTCAATTTTTAACATCAGATTCTCTAACTCACATACAATAAAATAGAGTCCTTAATATTTCCAATTAAATTTGTCTCACTTCATTTGGATTCTCTATGAATAAGTTAGGATTGTTTTACCCGGAACACACGTTTATTGACTAGCTTCAGGACTAGTCAAAAACCTATCTTCCACAGAGTGTATCTCCAAAATTATAGCGAATAAAGAGATTATTTTTTTACCATAGGTACCTTGATATGTAGTCTCACTACCATATCAATTGCACCATATGAATATTTATAGAAAAAACATTATAGAGAAAATGGTAAGATGACCTATAAATAACATACCTTAGAACACATCACCAAAAGACTTCATCCTCCCTTGAAATTTGGCCTTCTTTACTTATGGTTTCCTATGAAATTTGACTTGTGTATAAAATGAATGTCTAATGATATGTATTTATAAAAAAAAATTTACTTTATTTTAACATTAGGGCCGACCTGACACTTTCTTATTTTGAAATTCTTTTCTTTAACTGTCTTCAGGGCCGACCTGTATTTCCTTTTTCAATTCACTTTGTCATCTTCAAAAATTCATTTCTCCTCAACAATGAGGATCCACATGACATGCCACATACCACTAGAAACAACATGATGTATAATATCCATCCATAGGTGTTGTATCTGCATGTGCATTGTAATTCATGTGCAAATAACATATCAATCTTGTGTTCCAAAACTAATGACTAGGGTTGACATCAATGACAACAACCAATATTCCAACAGGGTCTACCAATGTGAACTATGTAGAATCAGGGAAAATCCATTTGAAATAGTTGTCTCTAAACTAGTCTGTAGGAGGGCCAATTTTATCTGTGTCCTCCACTCCCACTCAATCATTAGATGTACATTCTGTGCAATCATCGACCAACCCAAATGGTAACCACCAACTAGGGGGGAGTAAAAATAAAGAACGTATTAAAAATCGTAGGTGTGGGAAGAATAATAATAAAACCAAGGAAAATGGTAATAATGAGAAGTCTAATAACAATTTTGGTGAGGGCAACAAAGAAATGCAGAAGGTGAAGTTTCCTTGCAAGCTTTGTATGGAAGCTATGAGGATTTTATCTCTACCGCCCGTTGTGATGACTAATCCATTTCCACATAATCAACACATGGCCTCAAGCTCCTTGAATGTCGAAAATGCAGTGAGTGGGAGTCAAAACCCATCGACACAAGATGATGACTGTTTATACATCAATATGGTAAAATATGAGATGAATGTAGCCACTCAGTCTCTCGATTATAGTTCTCTACAGATTGTAACTGGTCTAGAGTCTCTCGCTCCTATGGAGACACCCTTATAGTTCAAAAAACCAGATCCCCCACCTCGTATTTTGAAAGGAGTTCTCAAGATCTCTACCCAAAATCCTAATGTTAGAGCCACCAAAAATTACTCTATTGTTGAGGATCTGGATCAAACCCCTTGTGCGTTTTCAGCTCTGGAGGTACTCTTGACGTGACCTTCATAGAGGAATTCCTTTCTATTTGCGTTATGAGCTCTAGATCCTCGTGGCTCAAAATTCATCAAGTTTGGCATTAGACATGTGAATCCTCACTTGCCTTACCATGTGGAATTCCAAATCCACATGGGTTACTCAAAGTATACCATCAAACATATTGTTGTAGATGAGGACAATGTAACATGTGTGATGTCCTTGGTCTGTTGGAAATCCCTCGACTCTCTAACCCTTTCTCAGTCTCTGACCATGTTGACTTATTTTGATGGTCGTTCCTTCCGCCCTCATGGTATTCTTCCTACCTTTCCAGTCCGTTTAGGTGGGAAGATGGTAGAGGTGGATGTCGAGGTGGTTGATGTGCCCCTCGACTATAACTTATTACTAGGACACAATTGGGCTTATGCTATGACTGCAATCGTATCATCCATCTTCAACACTCTTTGATTTCCTCATGATGGGAAGATCGTGACGATCAAATAGTTGTCTGTTGCGTATCCTAGCCCCAATTCATATGTTGGATGGTCGATCCCTGTGATCAATAATTCTCATTCAACAACTGAGAATATCGGTGTCAGAATGTATTCATTCCTTATGGGTATCTTCCAATTCATAGTATCATTTCATCACATATACGCCATGTCCAGTAGGCCCACTTATTCAAAGAGGTTCGTTCCTTTCTGCACTTTGTATTTTAACGATATTTGGACCCTACCTTCCTCAATTTCATCTTGTAAAGGTCATCCACATACTAGAATGGCCATGCCACTATCGGTAGAATAGATTGTGTATCAAGTTGTTCTTGACTCTTCTGTCGATATGGATATTGTTACCTCGTAGACGGATGAGGAGGATCTTGTTCTAGAGCATGTGTAGGCCACTTCATCATCTTGTTCATGTGACTACCTTTATGATACTTTACCTTCGGATGAAGAAATCATAGAAGTGATGAATGGTTGTGACAGACCATGGGATGATATGCATCATTTCTCGTATTTTCTCCCAGAGCTTTCCATAATTGAACAAGATGATTTTAGATCTACCTTGAGCGAGATAGTCGATCATGTTGTAGTTCCACTTTATATGCATGACATTTATGCCAAAGGAAACATGGCTATTATCTCTCTTATATTCACAATCGATATCTCGTGTACTCTAGGAAAGGTTTAAAATGTATACATCGATACAGATTATTCACTAGAACAAATCCTGATCTACATTGATCTCTTCAAGGAATTCCACAACGTATTCTCTTGGTCATATGAAAAGATGCCAGGAATCAACCCTGAAATTGTCGAACATGAGATTAAAACCTACCTGGATGCTAATCCTGTTCGACAATGAATTAGATATTCCAATCCTAGGAAGGCCCCTGCTATTAAGGAAGAGGTAGAAAAACTGATTAATGATGGATTTATTTACCTGGTTCCCTTGACTAAATGGGTATCCAATCCAATTCATGTGAATAAAAAGAAAGGAACCATCCGTGTATGCATGGATTTTTGGGACCTGAATAAAGCCTGTCCCAAAGAAAACTTCCCGACACCCTTCATCGATCACATTCTCGATGAGTGTGCAAGAAGTGAATTTTTTCTTTCATGGACGAATTTTCAAGGTATAACCAAATTCATATTAAACCCGAGGACCAACATAAGACAACATTTATTTTCTCTTAGGGTACATTCACATACTAGAAGATTCCTTTCGGCCTTAAGAACATCGAAGCAACCTTCCAACGAGCCATGAACTTTGCATTTAATGATCTCAAGAACATAGTCGAAGCCTATCTCGACGATGTTGTTGCTCACTCCCGTAAGAGAGTGGATCACCCTAATCACCTTCAGATAGTGTTTGAAAGATGTTGCCATTATTGCATCTACTTGAACCATCATAAATGCACCTTTTTCATTAGGTCAAGTCAAATTTTGGTATTTTTAGTCTTTGAGACTGGGATCCTGGTAAATCCGTTAAATGTTGAGGCAATACTTCGATTGCCTCCCCCATGCACTATTCGTCAAATTCAAGGTTTACAAGGGAAAGATAACTTTTTACGACGGTTTATAGTGAAATATGAAAATATTACTAAGGGTTTCATGCGTCTCTTGAAGAAGGTCACTCATTTTATCTGGGATTAGAGAGCCCATGAATCCTTCGATTATTTGAAGAAATCCTTTGTATCGACACCTCTCTTGAATTCTCCAGACTATGGTAGAGATTACTTGCTTTATGTCACCACGTACGAAGAGACAATCAGTATGGTGATGGTTCAGGAGGATGACAAGATTCGTGAGCACGTCATTTACTATCTTAGTTGAAACTTACTCAAACCTGAACTCAAGTATTCTCATGTTGAAATGCTAGCTTTGGCTGCTGTTCACGTAGTCCAACAATTTCGATACTATATATTTCTTTGAAAAACTACTCTGGTTGTTGATGTCAATCCATTTCAATATTTCCTTACCAGGCATATCATAGGGGGAAAGTACAATAAATGGATTTTCATTCTACAAGAATTTGATCTCGATTTCGCTTTTGTGAAGTCCAAAAAATCACTACTTTTTGCAGAGTTAATATCCGACTTACCTAGATTAGACGGGGATGTTATTCATGTTAATTTATTTGCAGATGATCACATTTTCCTTGTATCATTGTCAGATCCTTGGTATGGAGATATTATTCTCTATCTTAAAACTTTTAAGTTCCCTCAACATCTCTCACGAGATGACCAACAACGTATACGGTACCAAGCTAAGAACTATCTTATCATCGGAGACACTCTGTATCGTCGAGGGGTAGACAATATCCTGCATTGTTGTTTAACTCATGAAGAAGCTGAGTTTATTCTCAACGATTGCCACAGTGGGGCTTATGGTGGTCATCTATCTGGGCTTGTGACAACCCAGAAAATTTTGCAAGCTGATTAATTTTGGTTGTCTATTTTTAAAGATTGCATCGAAGAAGTTAAGAAGTGTCACCTCTGGCAGGTGTTCACTTGGAAAATGTGATCGCATCTAGTCCCTCTCCATCCAGTCATTACCGTCGGTCCCTTCACCAAGTGGGGGCTGGATTTTGTGGATTGCAACCGAATTTCGACTAGGGGGAATCAACACATTATCATGGCCATAGACTACTTTACTAGGTGGGCCGAGGCCATGCCTACAATTAAATCCGATGGTAAGAATGCTACCTTCTTCATATTCAATCAAATTATAGCCATGTTCAAAATCCCCGAGTGAAATTGTCATTGATCATGGCAGTCACTTTCAGAATAAAATGATGAAATAAATAGCATCAAAACTGGGGTTTAGGCATGGTCCTTATTCCCCTTACTACCCACAAGAAAATGGACAATTAGAGGTTGTGAACAAGTCTTTCAAGACCATTTTGCCAAAAAATGTCGGCCACGACAAATCTGACTGACATATCATGCTTTATCCAACACTTTGAGCATACTGAACCTTGGTCAAGACCTCCAATGGTTTTTATCCTTTCTAGTTAGTGCACGGTGTGGAGTTAATATTACATATTGAATGCAAAATCCCTTCTCTTATATTGGTATTTGCACTCTTACCTGACACCTCCAATCCCAAACAACACCTCCTACACCTAGAGAGTCTAGATGGGCAACGTCAATATGCCTCTACGGATATCAAAGCGAATAAAAGATGTGTCAAGGTCCAATATGATAAGTTTGTTTGTCCTAAGCAGTACATTGAGGGTGACTTCATCCTTTTATATGATCAAACCAAAGAACCATTAGGGGTAGGGAAGTTCAAACCCATGTGGCACAGTCCCTATATCGTGCGACATGTCTTAGAAAAAGGATCCTATGAATTAAAAGATTATGAAGGGAACATGATTGCTGAGCCCATGAATGGGCTCCATTTGAAAATATACTACGGTTGAGCCCCAAACTTGGGTGTAACTCTTTGTATACTAATGTATTCTAGTGTATATATCTTTTCCCTTTTTTATCTTCAACTTGCTTATCAAGTTTTCCCTTGGTTGGCATATGTCAATAGAGTCTTTGGTCTACCTAGGATTCACAGATGGGGCCAGTCGTCATACACAGAACTTGGCTTCCATATCTTGGGTTGTTTACTCACCTGAGGGGCTACTAGTGTCTTCAGGTGGTGTTTGCCTAGGTCCATCCACGAATAATGTGGCCAAATATAATGTCATTATAGAAATTTTGCGCGATGCCATTTCACATGGTATTCTCTCTTTAGAAGTTCACCTAGACTCCCAGTTAGTAGTATGTCAGTTGAATGATAGTTATTGTGCGCGTGGCCCTACTCTACTTCGATGATTCTTACGAGTACGACTTTTGGAATGACAACTTTATTTTATTACTTATCATCACATACCTAAAATGTATAATTATGTATCCGATGCATATGATACTTTTGTTTTAGATTGGATTTTTTCACATAACTAAGGAAAAGAAAACACTTTCATAAATGTACGCATTGTAACATAAGTAAAGCTGAAGATCAATGTTTGTATATATATTTCATCTCTCCAAAAAATATGATTTTATAGTACAAAATTGGGGCTAACACCCTTAAAAATACATATACAACTACTCTTACAATAGTCACGACATTTACACCTGTGGAACCGGACAAGTGTCATGATAGCAGACTATGGTTTTTTTGATATGCCTAAAGAGTCATACCCAATAATAGGCCAGACCTACCACCTGCCTCTACATAGCCTCTGAAATATCCTCCGCTTGAACCATGGGAATCCTCTATGTCAAACGAGATAGGTTTCCCTGCATGTTTTGAATCACTCTATCTACGTCCCCTCCCACTACCTCATCTTCCCGGTGCCTCCGTCGATATCGTGGAAATCCGCTCAGCCATCATGGGCATACCTCTGCATCACATACATGTTTATTTAGTACTTGACATCATCCAAAAATATTTTTGTTTTCTTATACAAAAATACAAAACAATGAAATATTGAAAAACTTTGACAAACCTCTGTCTCTGTAAGAGGAACGTGGTGGTAACAGAATGTACATATCTCCTTTGAAGTCAATCCCTACATATTAAGGGTATTCCTCCAGAACCATCACCTTATGAATCCACCAAAAGAAAAAATCATCATTGTAGGGTGTTGGCACCCTACCACCCCACTACCGCCTCATCACCTCGGTCCACCATGCCATGGATGGATCACGAGGTCCATGCTGGACAATATCAACTATAGGGCCCAAGATTGGAAACCACTTGAAGAAAAAAACACAAAGGATAGACGCAACATTTAAAAAAACTTATCCACGGATATGTACGCGAACTATAGTGTACACAGTCGTGTATAGGGAT
Organism: Picea engelmannii; assembly: GCA_009831015.1. NCBI lineage: Eukaryota > Viridiplantae > Streptophyta > Pinopsida > Pinales > Pinaceae > Picea > Picea engelmannii. Next base: position 512,833 of record ML780497.1, on the reverse strand, counting down.
GCTTACACACTGATTTTTTTTTGAACACTCATGTATAAGTGTGCGTATATGTGACCCGATAATCTATAGCCCAGGTACATCTAATTTTCCAAGTTACGCCTTCAATAACTTCAAAAATGAAGCCTAATTACAATTTTTAATCCATTGAAAATAACGAGGAGAGAAATATGAATTACCTGGTCTAGATGGTCATTGATTCCATCACTCATAGCTCCCGCAATCAACAGTTGAAATTCAGAGGCAATTTGGTCCAAAATGCACTATTTGGGTAAAAAATAAAAATGGTATAGTAAAATTGGTATTTTACTATTTATAGCAAAATTCTACCCACTTTTCATAGTTTCACACAATATTTTGGCCTAATGGACTAATACGATAGTGGATGGAGTTAGTTTTGGTGGTTTTATCAAGGGATTCCTGTGGATTTCAACACCATGTCACCCATTTGTAACTTTGGATAGGTATTTTCATCACCGAGCATGTAGGATAGGTATCCAATCCATAGTGCACACTTGCATTGATCTATGACTGCAACTCATATGCCTTAGGTATGAACCCATTTCATAGAGACATAGAACCTTTTATCTACAATTAGAAGTGTCATTATCGAATGGTAGAGACTTACCGAACATGGGTACCCTAGTTACATCCTCTGCTTCATTCGGTGCCCATGCATATATTTTTTTCCATAGGACCAGGAGTGTCTTATAGCTAATACATGAATTTATGTTTGAACCTCATTTCTTACTCATAAACATGCCAACCTATACCTAGAGGATTCCCAATGAGTCTGATTTAAGCTCTTTTTCGACTCTCTCAAAAAGAGAAAAGATTGTCGAGTGAACTTGTCTCTTTCACACTCATAAATTGGATTTGGAAGGACGTCTATTTGGTGCAATTTTATCCCTTTTTCAAAATAGGTAGACTAAGATTACGAAAAAGGACATTTTTTGGCATTAAGTTGTAATTGCATCTCATTCTCTTGCTTGCAGTATTGAGCCTCTTTCTGATTCTCTCTTTTTCATTATATTTCTTTCACCTCTGCAGTTTTCATCATCATCAAAGAAGAGCCTTGTTTATATCCTTTACAACTTGACACCCTATACCCAAGAGGAAACATTAGCCTAAGTGTCCATCTCCTGCATGCACCTCCTTGCATTGAGAATAGGTATGTTCCACTGCTAGAACTACATTTATTACTTACAATGCTCATTTCCTCCTTTGTATCATAACATTCATTTGACTATGAAAAAAAAAAGGATGGGTGGGAAAAGAATATTATCTTATATTGGCACCATTTGTGTCGCCTTTGAACAGAGAACAAAATTTTTGAGTCCACTTGTCATCAAACTTTTAGGTTTAGCATGAGCTCGTTATAGATATTTTAATCCCTTGAATGATTACTCTTGTAGTCCCTATGGATAGCTTTATTGTTGCCTCCTGCATCTCAAAGTTTCATCATTGAGACTATGCTGCCAAATTCATCCATATGTGTTAAGGTCCTAACCCACACATAGGTAGATCAATGTATTCGGATGTAATAAAGGTCAATATTAATAAGGCCTTTCAATAAAATAGAATAAGGAGGATGTAAGAAGACCTAATAGAAGCTTCTGCTTCTAGAAGGATATTCTTCTAGATGCTTCTCTTAATAGACATATTTAGTATAAATAAGGGTCGAGGGTATGAAAACCCTAGCTTGGAGATTATTGTAACAGAGCGCTGCTCGACTAGAGGTTTCCCCCTCGAAGAGGCCTGTGAACATTGCTTTTTGAATCAAAGTGTTATTTCAGTTGTTTTTCTCATATTATTTCTGTGTTATTGTGGATGATTATGTTGGTTATATTACTGTTATTCTGCCATTCCTAGCATTTTATTTATGTTCTGCATATTTATTAGATCTGGTATCTTGCAAGTGGTATCAGAGCACTTTCCTTGGCAGAAATTGTGGGTATTTTTTTTCAGGGTAGAGACATATTCTGGCGTCTTTAAGCCACAGAGATCTGTCGTTATGCACATAAACCCGTGGTTGAGGGATTCATACACGCAGAAAATACAAGTGGTTCTTAAGCGCACATCTGTTGGCCACCCTTGTAACCCTTGTTGGTACCCCTTCGAGTGGTAGCGCATCAAACAACACCTATGTATGGATCGGCCTAGATTTCCTGTAGACCTCTTCAGATAAACCTATCGGCCACCGGACTGCTATAGTGTCACCGAGAACAACACTCGGGAAGATACTCTCTACTACCTGGGTAGTCGGGTAGTACGGCTAAGGGTATGGTCTATCCTCCTTAGTTAGTGCCCTGAGATATTGGGCTGAGTATTACTATTGGACCCTGCACGTATATTAGAGAGCTATAGCATAGGGCAAACCCTTGTCTGTAGAACCCTTAAATACCTAACCCTTGGGGAACATAAACATAAACATAAACAAATTAAATCGGTGAGATCTATTGCCACGCATCTGTGTTCGGGTCGCCAAGTAAATACACATTTCTTTCTGGTTAAGAATTTGTGGATTTCATCACTGCAGCATTCTTCAGACCGAAGTATAACCCCGCAGCTATAAAAAAAAAAAAGTCTGGAAATTTTTTCACCATTATTTGACGCCTATTCCATTAGATTCATCTCTTCTCCCTTATCACATTCATCCATATCATTTTTCTGCAAAAATTTCTAACCCCGGCCGCTCCCTTTTTAGTTCACCCATCCTCATGGCCCATACTCGTAGCCAAGAACTAGAGTCTCGCTTCAACACCTTGCAATCTAGTTTCCTGGAGACCCAACAAGAAGTGCAACAACTCAGTGCTACTATTTCCTCCCATGATACATCCATCAATACCACCATAAATGCATCCGTAAATGCATCCATGCAGTCCACAATGGTGGAAGTCAAACATGAACTGACCACCCAGCTTGAATCTGTCTTTGCATCACTCTGCACCAAACTCAAGATCCCTACCGATGACTCTTTTCCTGATGCACATACAAAGACTGAAGGTGAAACTTCTTCCCATTCCTTTCAGCCCCATCACTTTCAATGGGACATATGCCTTCCGCGGGTGGATGTATCCAAATTTGATGGCTCAGACCCCACTGGTTGGGTCACCCAAATGGAACATTATTTCTCTCTCTACAACATTACAGATGACTTGGCCAAACTCCGATATGGTGTTCTCCATCTAGATCAAGAATGTTGGCAATGGTGGCAATGGAGAAAAACTTCCCGTCAAGGGTATATTGCTTGGACCCAATTTGTTACTGAGATTTATGAACGCTTTGACACTGACACCAACCATTTGGGCCGTTTGACAAAATTGAAGCAATAGGGAACAGTAGAAGACTTCACTGCTACATTTGAGTTCTTGGCTTTTCGAACAGAGGGCATGACTGATGCTTTCTTTCGAGAGTGTTTTATCAGTGGCCTCAAGGAGGAGATTCGGGCCCATGTCCTCATGGCTCGACCTACAACTTGGGTGGAGGCTACTAAAAAAGATAAATAAGCACAACAAATTGTTTCCTCTCAAAACCGTAAGCCTTCCTTTATCCCTCGCCCTAAACTAGTAAACCCCACTACTCCCTCCACCCCATTAAAGATCCAAAAATTGACCAGGTCTAAAATGGCTGAACGCCAACTCAAAGGCCTCTGTTATAATTGTGATGAAAAATATTTCCCAGGCCACAAATGTAAGGAACAAAATCTTTTTATGGCCATCTCTGAGGATATTCGGGAAGAGGATGTTGACACTCCCCTTGTGCCCGAGTCACCAGAAATCACTGACATAAACCCTCCTTCCAACCCTCCCGAAGTGGAACCGATCAGTTCTCTCAATGCTCTCATCGGCTTCTCTTCCCCCCAAACCCTCAAGTTAATCAGTTACATCAAGCACCGAAAGGTCATCATTCTGGTTGATAGTGGTAGCACCCACAATTTTATTCATCGCCACATTGCCCAAGAAACCCATTGCTACATCCATGCTGTCAACAATTTCCAAATCATGATTGCCAATGGTGGATCTATGAATTGTGGCGAGCAATGTGAAAATGCGTGTCTCCAAATCGGTGACTACCACCTAAAATCCCATATGTTTGATATTGACATGGGTGGTTGTGACATTGTGTTAGGTGCAGACTAGCTAAGGACTGTGGGTCCCATTCTCATGGATTTTCATAACTTAACCATGCAATTCGACCAAGGAGGCCACTAATATAAATTCCAAGGCATCACTGCTGGTTCACCTGAGGTCATCAGTTCTCATCGCATGGAAAAACTACTCAAAAAAGGTCATTCTGGTTCATTTTCCAACTCCACGCCATACAAGCCACAGAGACACCCCCAGTGTCGCAAGACCTCCAAGCCCTCCTTTCTAAACATCAAATGGTATTTTCCACTCCCCAAGGGATCCCTCCTTCCCACGGTGTTCATGATCATTCCATTCCCCTTGTCCCAGGAAGCCTTCCCCCCAATATCCGTCCATATCGCCACCCCTTTGCACAAAAAAATGAAATTGAAAAAATGGTCCAGGAACTCCTTACTGCAGGCGTCATCCATCCTAGTACGAGCCCTTACTCGTCTCCGGTCATCATGGTACTGAATAAAGAAGGTGCTTGGAGAATGTGTCCTGACTTCCGTGCTCTCAACAAACTGACCAACAAAGACAAATTTCATATTCCTGTCATTGATGACCTCCTGGATGAATTGAGTGGTGCCCAATTCTTTACCGAACTTGATCTTTTCTCGGGCTATCACCAGATACGTATGAAAGAGGCCGACATTCCCAAGAATGACTTTCGCACTCATGAGGGCCACTATGAGTTTTTGGTCATGCCCTTTGGCTTGTGTAATGTCCCCTCCACTTTCCAGAGCCTCATGAACCATGTCTTTTGCCCTTTTCTCTATCATTTTGTCTTAGTTTTCTTTGATGATATCCTCATCTACAGAAAAACCTAGACAGACCATCTTACTCATGTGGATCAAGTTCTCTGCCTACTCTCTCAGCACCAACTTTTCCTGAAATAGTCCAAATGTGCTTTTGGTGTCTCAGAAGTAGAATACTTGGGTCATCTGGTGGGAAAGGATGGCGTCAGGGTGGACCCAAAAAAGATTGAAGCTATACAAGACTGGCTGCACCCAAAGACTCTCAAAATCTTGCATGGATTTTTGGGCCTAACAAGGTATTATCGCAAGTTCGTTAAGAACTATGGAAAGATGGCAACACCTCTCATGGCTCTCCTCAAAAATAACTCTTTTACTTGGACCCCAGCAGCTGCTCAAGATTTTCAAACCTTGAAGATGGCCATGTGCACCACTCCGGTTTTGGCCCTTCCCGATTTCACAAAGACCTTTGTGTTGGAATGTGATGCCTCAGGGAAAGGAATCGGTGCTATCCTTATGTAAGAGGGTCGACCTTTGGCCTTCACCAGCAAGCAATTGTCTGAAAGGAATCTGGGCAAACCCATTTATGAAAAATAAATGTTGGCGATTCTACACGCCGTTGAGCTGTGGCATCCTTATCTCTTGGGGCAACACTTCCAAATTAAGACCGACCATCAAAACCTCAAGTACTTTCTGGAACAACACATTTCCTCCCAGGAGAAACAAAAATGGGTGACTAAGCTCTTTGGATATGATTATGAGATCATTTACAATAAGGGAAAAGACAATGTCGTGGCGGATGCACTGTCCCGGAAATATGAAGACGAAGGATCCCTTTTTTCTCTTTCCTTCATTGTACCCGATTGGCTCCAAGCTATGCGCCAGGAATGGCTTCAAGATCCCAAAAGTTCGCATCTGATCCAGCAACTGCAGAATAAGGCTTCGGCTCCCCCAGGGTACTCCTGGATCCAGGATGAGCTTCGATACAAAGGCCTCTTGTATTTAAGTAAACAATCCAAGCTCAAATCCACTGTACTTTCTGAGCTTCATTCTACACCCACAGCGGGGCACTCAGGGTTCACCAAAACATATGACCGAGTCAAACTTTCTTTTTTCTGGGATGTTATGAAACAGGACATCCGTAAGTTTGTCACTGAATGTGAGGTGTGTCAGCGCAACAAGGGAGAAACAGTCAAATCTCCAGGCACCCTCCAACCGCTTCCCATCCCCCCTGCTATTTGGAAGTATATTTCTATGGACTTTATTACAGGCTTACCCAAATCAAGGAATAAATCAGTCATAATGGTGGTGGTGGATCACCTTTCCAAGTATGCTCATTTTTGTGCTCTTCACCACCCATTTACTGCATTCACGATGGCTCAAATTTTCATGGACCAGGTCTTCAAGCTTCATGGCATGCCGCACTCTATTGTTTTTTATCGCAACCCAACTTTCACAAGCAATTTTTGGCAAGAACTGTTTAAGCTACAAGGCACACAATTGCATCTCAGCTCATCTTATCATCCCCAGACGGATGGTCAAACGAAAGTTGTCAACAAGTGTTTGGAAACATATCTGAGGTACTTTGCCTCTAAAAAACAACACCAATGGGCTCAATGGTTACCCCTCGCCGAATGGTGGTACAACACTACATACCATACAACCACTCGCATGACTCTTTTTGAAGTGGTATATGGATAGAAGCCACCTTCAGTTCTCTCATACTTACCAGGTACCTCGAAGGTCTAAGCGGTTGACCAAACACTTATAGTCTGAGAGGATATCCTTCGTACCCTTAAAGAGAACTTGGTCATGGCATAGAATCGAATGAAGCAACAAGCAGATCAAGGTCACTCCGAATGTCAATTTGCAGAAGGGGATTAGGTGTTTCTAAGACTGCAACCGTATAAGCAAACTTCCCTCAAGGCCGAGCATTGCCATAATCTAGAACCCAAATTTTATGGCCCTTACACAGTTCTCAAGCATGTGGGACAAGTCGCATATCAGTTAGCTCTGCCCAGTCAATCGAAGCTACATCCTGTTTTTCATGTTTCATGCTTGAAGAAGGTGATTGGAACCAGGTGCCAAATTCAAACCAACCTTCCAGAGTTAGATGAAGAAGGATCCATTTGTCTACAGCCAGAAGTAGTTTTGGACTAGCATGAGCATCGCCTGCATCAGAGAACCATCAAGTAAGTGCTAGTACAGTGGAAATATATGACTCCAGTAGATGCCACTTGGGAACCAGCTACCATTCTGCAGTAGTTTCCACATCTCAAGCCTTCAGGACAAGGTTGTTTTTAAGGGGTCAGACATGTTAAGGTCCTAACCCACACATAGGTAGATCAATGTATTCGGATGTAATAAAGGTCAATATTAATAAGGCCTTTCAATAAAATAGAATAAGGCAGATGTAAGAAGACCTAATAGAAGCTTTCGCTTGTAGAAGGATCTTCCTCTAGATGCTTCTCTTAATAGACATATTTAGTATAAATAAGGGTCGAGGGTATGAAAACCCTAGCTTGGACATTATTGTAACATAGTTCTGCTCGACTGGAGGTTGCCCCCTCGAAGAGGCCTGTGAACATTGCTTTCTGAATCAAAGTGCTATTTCAGTTGTTGTTCTCATATTATTTTTGTGTTATTGTGGATGATTATGCTAGTTATATTACTATTATTCTGCCATTCCTAGCATTTTATTTCGATTCTGCGTATTTATTATATCTGGTATCTTGCAATATGTCTCATGCTCTTGTTCAAAGGATGTATATCAACCTGTGTCGACCATTCCTTATAACTCTTGAATTTTCACATCAGCCATACGTTCAGTGTGTCTCAGAATTACATGAAGTTGTAGTTCTATTGTGCACCCTGATACTACTTTCATCATTGTTAGGTAACCTTGAACCCAAAAATCGACATTTCATCATTGGTCGTTGACCGAGTGGTTTCCCTTGTGTTCGACGGAAATAAATCTATTCATACATTGAGATTCGTGCGATGTATTGGATGCCATTAGCCTTATTGGTGGTTTCCTCGCCTTTGTCAACATTTTTCCGTATTGGATTCTATTCAGAGGGTATTTTTTATGTATCTCTTGCATCTGGTACATGCGAAAGACACACAGGTTCATTATTTCGTGAACATGTTCTTCGCCTGATTTCCTCCAAATCATCAAGCTCCTGCTTTGTACCTCGTGCTGAATGATGAGAGATTCCTCAATGATATCCTTTTAGTGAGTATCCTTCCATCGAATTCAACTCATATATTCTGTAGATGACACCTAGAGTCCCATGACTACCTAGAGGCTTGCAGTCATTAGTGGTAAGGTCTCTCACCATTGGCAGTTGGGAATACCTTAGTGTCTCCTGATCAATGGATTCTTCAAGTGTTTGACCTCGACACCTTTATTCACACTTGTAATCATTTACTCGATGCCTTGATACCTACTTTCATTATCGGTAGATTTTCTCGCATTTGTTAATAGTACACCTTAATGACTGATAATCAAACGAAGTCTCATTGTTTTTGAACTCAACTCATTTATTCACACAATGTATACTTTCACCTTTGGCGGATCCTGTAGAAGACAATAATACATCAATTCATAGTCGCATCTTTCTTGATTTTTTCTATCTTTCATTGGACCAATACCTATGTGACACCAATGATCATGGGAGATTAGATTGTACTCCATTGTATATAGATATCTTCATATTGATTTTGAGACTTGTTTTACTGGGCCTTGTTCATGACTATGACAATCTTAGGCATGTAGCCACCTTTTTATTGCCTACTCATGGCCATGAACAATTGTTTGGTATATTTTCACATGGATCTACGTCATTCAAATTTCCATCCATGTGCACAAAGTCAATACAAACTATAATATTCTCAGGAGAAACTAGTTCTTCTAGTTGGGTCCCGATTACTCCAATTATGGGTATTATAATGTATTTCCTCCATTGCAGATACTCCTATGACCTCACACATTAGGGAGAATCTGTTATAGAAATATTTTCCTTACCCTATGCAAATTTTCTCAAAAGGCCTTTTTCCATTTCCCTATGTAGACTTAAAGTCCCTTTTTGAACTGGACCTAAAACCAATATTTTTCCACATATACGCACCCTACCTATTATACTACATGCGTATATGCATGTTGCACCACTAAAACCTACATGCATCGGGTTTTGTGCCAAAAATTAAAAAATGGTGTCAGGTTTCCATGTCACTTCACGAGATCCATAATCCTTTCAATTTCACTTGAAGGCTATAAATGGGACCAATTCAAGCTATGGAAAACAGGATAATAATTCAACTTTGAGAGAAATGTTACTCTCGAGAAATTATTCACTTCATATTGAGTCTCCATCCCTTTATCCTTTTAAGTCTGAACACATTGCTCAACCCCCAAGCTCTTTCCTACATGATTGAAAACCTCATTGTATCTCTTATATGAGCTTTCCTTTGGTGGAGGATTGAATTGGTGGAGGCCTAGCTAGAAGGGAATTAGTTTTTTTGTTTCGAACCATGCCGACATGGAAGTTTGTATTTATTCACTTGTGTTGATTACATTTTAATATAAATAATATTTTCTCGTCCAATTAATATATTGGAAATATTTGAATTGTTATTTTATGGGCATATTTGTGATGAATTTTGATGGATTATGCTATTGAAAGTGCCAAAATTATATATTATCACCATATGCTTGTGTTTCTTGGTTGTTGAGGACAAGTTGCAGGTGTATTTATTTGAGTCAAGTACTCAACAATGGACTTCATCGAACGTCTGGATGAGGTAGGATCTTTATCTTGTCTTGTATCTTGTCTTGTTATCATATTTGTTTATATAGCATACTTGAGATTAGAGTTTATTTCTGTAGTCATTTCCATCTATTGTGGTTTACCCCTAGCCATAGAGAGATTTTCCTCGTAACATACTTGCATGTGTCTTCTTGTTTTATTACAAGCGATAACCGATACTTGCATGAATTTCCACATCCCTAGTGAAATTCGAGGCCATAAATTTGTAGGTTTTTGAACACAATTTGGATAATTTAAAACATTAACATACATATTAGATTATTACTCAGATCACATTCTTCCATCTCTGTAATTTATTTCTTAATTTCATACATTGTTTCCGCAATTATCATCCTTGTCGAAATATCCATTTGTGTATTATGAAAGATAATTCTTGTTTTAATTATTATCCTCTCCACAGTATTATTTTGGCTCTCCATAATTTATAATCTAAAGGATATCAAGCTACAAAACGTAATTTAGATGTTTGTTTTATTTGATGAGTGAGATTGTTGTGGGTGGGATTTTCATTAATGATCGGAAAAACCACAGTATAGTCATTAGATTGTCGACGTTTCGGATCCAGATCAGGATCCATCTTCAGGACAAAGAGCCTGGGTTTAAGAGAAAGAGAAGAGCTAGTATAAATACTGGAAGTGAGAAGGTTTCTTAATGTCGGTTAGGTAGAAATGTTTGGTAAATTAAATTATAAGAAATTGCCAGCGTTTATTAATGTCGGCTAGGTAGAAATGTTTGTTTTATTCTTATTACATTCACAATTAAATTAATTTCTCATATATGCCAATTGATGATGGGTCCCTTTGTCTTGCAAGGGCATTCATCAGATGATTTATGCACCCACTCCCCTTCCTGGGACTTGGGTCAACTATTTCACAAGGAAATGAGGGTACTCCAATATGAAATCGGGATTCAAGATAAATATACTTTGACTCTTTTATTTATTTCATTCTTTAATGGTTTGTACATTAGTAAGTTTCTAGTGCTATTGTATGGCTGTTTTACAGGTTGGAAGAATAGATAGTGGACTTGGTGAAGTAAGTGGCTTGTCCACAAAAGGCATTATGGTTCCATATCTCTTCCACCAATCCATGTGCACACTTGCAAATTTTTTTTATGTAGTCATTTAAATCTCAGTTTAGACTAGATATCGAGTTCTTGGGTACATGGAAAGCCCAAACTAGAAAAAATATTGGTTAGTGACCTATTGTCTATAATACATATATACACTTTTTTTTTTTTTTTCTAGTATCCTGTGATATACTATATCATATATATTTCTTTAATAATAGACAAAATAATGTATTTGGTACTTTTATTCTTTATACTTAGCATAATAACAGAAAAATCAAGACAATCTCTTTTATACTTTTCTTTTTGAAGTATTTGATTATGTACATGAATGAACAACAATCAAGAAAACATATATATCATAGCCACACACACACACACACACACATATATATATATATATATGAAACTTTAATCAAACATCACTACATGTATTTTACACACTGGCAAGCCACAAAACTAACATGGATATATAGTCCACTGAAAACAGATTTTACTTATATGTATAAAATATAAAACCTACTATCAACCAGATAACATCCACAATATTACATCAACCACTAAAGAACATAGCTGAGATACAAATCTGAATACTGATGCTAGGAAACAAATGGAACAACCATGTTCCACCCAACCGTAGAAACAGAACAACCACGATCACGCCCTAGCCTCAACATGAATTCATAATGGTGAATTGTGTCACACTCTTTAGCTACTGTCACTTTCAAAAGATCGGAAAAATGTTTTTCCTCACACCAGATTTGTTCATAACAAGAAAAAAATCCTCAATACCACAACATACTAAACAATGTCATGCCTCCCACATATGTTGTATTTATCTTGTGCCTAGGTCTTTCCATTCCTTTCCCTCCTTGGGGAAATTTGCAACTTTACAAATCCATGATTTTTAGGGGCTTCTAGTGACCAAATTCAACCTATAGCACTTGTAAAAATTAGCTCTGAGTTAACTCAAACGTATCCCCACTCATGGAGTCATAGTCAACTATTTTTAACCTGGTTGTTCCATTTATCTTCCAATAATTATTTTATTCAAAAGTTTGTCTCATACATGTGTCCATCAAAAGAGGACAATTGGTAAAGTCAAACCTTTTTCGAATATTCATAAAATAATAATTACAAAATCCAAGATTGTAAATTCGGATTTTCCATAAATGGAAATTTATTTCTAAATTCAGATTTTCCAAAAATGGAATTTATTTCTAAATTCAACTTGGAATTTAATTTCTAATAATTTGAGGATATCAAATACTCTCCCAATTATGTACAACACTATCCTCAGTGTTCAATCATCTCTTTGAATATGATTGGATAATATTTTTTTCATATCTTCTTCCAATTCCCAAGTGGCCTTCTCGGGAGTAAAGTGCTTCCATTGCACTTTTACCTGGGCGATGGCTCTATTTTGAAGAAATGTTTCTTTCATGTCCTTAATGCACAGAGGTTCCTCTTGGAACTCACCTTCTGGTTCCAATCAATGATGTGAGTAGGATCATGAATATATCTTTTCAGTAACAAAACATGAAAAACATTATGAACTTTTAAATTTGCAGGAAGTGGTAGTTGATATGCCATGAGTCCGATTCGAGTTAAAATCTTGAAGGGGCCATAAAATCTTGGCACAAACTTGTAACAACTTCCTATCTTTAGAGAGATTCTTCTTTATTTGACTTTTAGGTATACATTTTCCCCAATTTTGAATTCCTGATGTCTTCTTTTTAGATCTGCATAGATTTTCTCTCGGTCTTGTGCCTCATCCAAGTTATGGTGTACCCTTTTTACCATTATTTCCATTTCTTGTAGCATTTTTTGTGCCACCATAATCCTGTCAATTGGATTATCCCAATTGATGAGGGTTGTGAATTTCCTTCCGTATAATACTTCGAAGGGACTCATCTTAGTTGATGCATGATAACCATTAATGTAAGCGAAATCAAATAAGTGTAGATATTCTTCCCACTTAGTAGGTTTTGTTTTTATTACATTTGCAACATGTCTTCGATAATTTGTTTTTTTCATTCTATTTTCCCATTCGTTTGTAGATGGTAACTTGTGTTGAAATTCAAATTAGTACCCAAACCTGCAAACAATTCTTTCCAAAAAATGGATGTAAATTTGACATCTCTATCTGAAATCAACATCTTATAAATTCCATGCAACCTAAAAATTTCTTCCATAAACATTTCAGCGATATTAATAACTTTGTAAGTAGATTCCACATGTATATATGTGCATATTTACTTAATTTATCAATCACTACCATAATTGAGTCATTTTTCCTTTGAGTCTTAGGAAAACCTGTGATGAAGTCCATCGAAATAATTTCCCATTTCCATTCGGGTATAAGCAGAGGTTGTAACAAACTTTCAAAAAGCTAGTGCTTAGCCTTTACCTATTCAAAATATAAACATTTAGACAAATATTCAGTTGTTTCATTTTTCATGTTAGGACAATAAAACTGTTTCCTTAATGTTGTTATCATTTTCTGGTATTCCGGGTGACCATAATACAGATTTTTGTGCAGATCATCAAGATTTGTTTTTTTTCAAATCAATAGAGTTAGGTACATATAACATGTTGTTGAACCCTAACAACCCATTTTTATATATACTCATATATGTTTTATTCACATTATCTTCATTTCCTTACAATTATGTTGTTGTTTTGATGTAATTTTCATCATTACTACTTGCATATTTTATTCTATGTTTGATATCATTTTCTTCTTTGCTGATAATTATTTCATAAAGCCCACTAGTCCTCTGACTTAGTGCATCTGCAACTTTGTTTTCCTTACCCTTGATGTGTCTTACTTGAAATTCGAACTCACTTAAAAAGGCCAACCATATCGCTTGTCTTGCATTGAGATCTGGTTTCCTGAACAAATTTTTTACACCATTGTTGTCGGTTAGTAACCAAAATTTTCTTCACATTAAATAATGTTGCCACATTTTGAATGCATGAATCACAACTCCCAATTCTAAATCGTGAGTCACATAGTTTTGTTCATGTTCTTTCAATTTACGTGATTCATAATAGATGGCGTGTCCATCTCGTGTTAGAACACCTCCTAATCTCTCTTTACTCGCATCTACACGAACTGTAAATCCTTTATATGGATTTGCTACTTTTACGATAGGTGTTGTAGTTAATAGTCCTTTCAGATTATCAAAACTGTCTTGACATTTTTGCGCCCGATTAAAATTTATTCCCTTTTTCTGTAGTGATGTAATCAGATATGAAATTCTGGAAAATCCTTCAATAAACCTCTGGCAATAACCGATAATCCCCATTAATTACCTTATGTCTTCTACATATTTAGGAATAGGCCATTCCATAATGGATTTAATCTTTTATGGGTCCACTACAATACCATATTCTGATATTACGTGTCCTAAATATTGTATATTTCTTTGGTAGAAATAACACTTATCAAACTTAGCATATAACTTTTGTTCTCTTAAATTATATAGGACTACTTTCAGATGCTCTTCATGTTCTTCTTCAGTTTTTGAATAAACTAAAATATCATTGATAAAAAGCAACACAAATTTATCTAGATATTGGTTGAATATATTATCCATCAAGCACATAAAGGTTGTTGGTGCATTATTAATTCCAAACGAGATCACTACAAATTCATAGTGTCCATAACGTTTTCTAAATGTTGTTTTTTTACAACTTCATCCTTTATCCTGACTTGGTGATAACCAGGCCTCAAATCTAGGTTAGAGAATATATTTGCTCCTCCAACCTATTCAAAGAGATTGTTAATTCTAGGTAAAGGATACTTATTCTTAATAGTCATTTTATTCATTTGTCGATAATCAATAGACAGTCTCAAAGTTCCATATTTCATTTAAAAAAATAAAACTGGTGCTCCCCAGGGTGAAACAATTTGTCTGATATACTCTTTATCTAACAGTTCTTGTAACTGAATTTTCAGTTCTGTTAATTCAGGCACACTCATTCTATAAGGTTCCTTGGACACCAGGCCAGATCCAGGTAGTAGATCGATAGAGAAATCTATCTCTCTCCTTGGAGGTAGTTCTGGTATTTCTTCTACAAATACATCTTTGAACCCATGTAGGACTGCAAAGTATTCTAAACTTGGTTTTATTTCTTCCCCTAAGAGATTAGTTACTTGAACAACATAAACTTGGCAACCTTTGCTAATACATTTCTTAAATTGCATTGTTGATATTTTCCTAACAAAAACTAGTTTTTTGATTCCTTGTACCATTTTGATTGTATTATTTTCATCTTTATACACAAACAATTTTTCATAACAATTTAATATCACTTTATGTTTTTCTAACCTGTCCATTCCGATATTTATATCGTAAGACCCTAAAGTTATTACGTTCATATTTAACTTTGTACTTTGACCATTTATACTGAGTTCACAATTAGAAATGAAATATGTTACCTTTCTTTTGGTCCATATTGCTAGTTGTACTAACCAAGATTTAGAATCTTTTACCTTCTTTAACTTGTTCGATTCTACTAAAGCTAGAGTAATATAACTCAGACTAGCTCCTTGGTAAAATAGTATAGAAACATTGTTGAAATGAAATTTACCTTCAATTTCCACAATAGTGGATTGATGATATTCTTGTATTCCATCGAGAGATGCATTGATATAATGCAAACTTTTCCCAATGTCTCCAATTGTTGAATCCTCTTGAAGATTATGGACTGAAGTTCTTGTTGTTTGGTTTAAGCGTGGACAATTTCTCCTGGGGGTGGGTTTCTCCACACTCCCAACATTTCAATTGTTTTCTAGGGCTATCCCCTACCTTCTTTGGAATATCCCCAAAAATAATTGATTATTAAAGTCTAAGTGCAATGGCCCCAATCGTTACGACTCCAAGCGAAGTGAAAAGTGCAATTGTTTTTTTATTATTTAAGGTAGGAAGGAAATGAGAACACAGTTAAACCACACCACTTGATGACGAACATCACACCTGCAGATCAGGCATCATACGACAATGAATCAACACACTTGCACGACATGAAACTGGATGAAACTTGCATTAATCAAGACAGATAAAACGACTACCCATCCGACACAAACAAGATGAGGCCTACAAGTCAAGGGACAACATCAACCACTCGACATAGCAGCTTCATCGAACAGTAACTAGAAACCTCTATGGCGCACAAACCAAATGAATTAAGGCATTACACAACCAAGTACCAACATCCACTACAACGGATGAACGCCCACATCGGGTAGCACAGGCTCTGACCAGGTTATCCGTCGCCTCTATCCATATGGGGATGCAATGATCCCCTCACCAGGAATCATACCATCACAAGGTGATATGTGTGACCGTAACCATGGTGCAACAAAACATTTCTAGACCCTTAACCCAAGATAAATCCAACGCGCTAGGAGACCGAATTAGTTGTCCAAAATACCTTAAGACTATGCCCAAGCACCCAAGCAACCAATCGACAAGATGCCAGGTGACATCACTTAAATTAAATTGTGCCACTAACCAAAGGATTTTTTGGGTTCCTACAAAGCATTCTGAGTGGTGAATCAACTAAGACCAATCACCATGTACAATTTTCCTTAAGGCACACAGTTACGCCATTGCACCAACAGTGATCTGAACATGATGTAATTTACACTGTTTAGAGTTTGTTTTCTTACTAAAATCTCTCATCATTGGAAGACTTCATCACCAAAATAAATTCTCATTAAACAAAAAATTATAAAGTTCCTTGTAGGAAAAATTTTCAAGTAGGGACTAACTGGACTAATTAGTTTAGTAGCTCGTGGATTTGATCTCAAGTGTTGCATCTGATATCAATCATTGCAATCTTCTTAAGCCATCTCCATGGAAAATCTTGTACTAATGATGGTTATTGATGGTTGGGGATTATGGATGGTGATTAGGTTTATTCCACCTTTTATATTGTTATTAAGATAATGGTATGGTAATGGTTGACTTAATTATTAATGAGACTGGTAATTTAACTGAGTGAGATATTAAATTTCAGTGATGAATACTAGTTTAGATTTCCTTCAATAATGAACAGATTTGTATAAGCACCACTAAAATAAGATGTTTTTCACCCTCCTATTGGAATCGTTTGTAACGAAGAAATACAGGTATAACATTGTATAAATATACTTTCACAATTCAGACTAAAAACAATATAAATTAACTAAATTAAGGTCGCAACCAAATATTGGCATCTCTTCCACCCACTAGGTAAGGATCACACCAATTTAAAAAAAAAACAGAATCATAATTACAGGTGGACTCTAGTTTAGGATTTCCTTCTATAAATAACCAAGAAATAAAATCGTTAGGTTCTCTCCAACATTCTATACAGAACATAATATCGGGGTAAGGCCAAAAGTCTAAGTCTATGAACTAAGAATGAGCAACGAGTTAGGCACCCAAGGTATCGACAATCACCTCCAAGTCTCAATGCCAAGTCTAAGTAGTGGCTTCACACACAAGCATCAAGTCACAAGGGAGAATCCCATAAAGGGTCATTCTAATTGCACAACGCTTCACGCTCAGACCAGGGTTCGCTATCATTATACGCAAAAACGTTTTCAATTAATTAATGATAGTGTTGTTTGTTCAACATGCGGAAATAACACGGTCTAAACAAAATGTTATTTTTGCCGATTAAAAGAATTATATCGTTGTCTTTCAATACGACTTGATGTCTTTTAAAACTGAAATAATTATAATGAAATCGCTATCTAAGGACACAGATAGGATCTATAAGATAAATGCGCTATCTAAGAAATCTGTGTAATAAAATCACCATCTATATGATCTGTAAAACAAGGCGCTAACTTCGTCAAATGCAGTATGCAAACAATCACTGCCTGCATAATATGGGCTTTCTATATAATCATTTCCATATAGATGCTAGGTATCATGCATAATCGCATAGTGTATTCACATAATTAATCGCATGATAATAATAAATAGCATCGCGTAACAGTTAAATCGCAGGGAAGACACAATTGTTATACAAACTCGCTGTCAAGAATGTATACCAGATACACGACATCAGTTATAACTTAGTCTCACCCTGTAAACATCAAGTTCATGGTCACTCTTGTTTACATTAAATTCGCAGTGATAAAATTAAGTCGTTGTTCAAGACATACAATCAAATTCATTGAGTATCATCATAAATATTCGTTGGGTTGTATAAAAAATCGTTGGGTTCTTTCATAAAATTTCACTGTGTGCTATCTTAATAAATTCACTGTGTTTTATCCTTTCCTGCCAGGCAATTCACTTCCAAGAAACTCGTTGTGTTTTACCATAAAGATTCACTTATTCGCGTCATAGAAATTGTTGTGTGCTATTGTAAAAATTGTGTGTGCTATCATAAAAATTTTGCTTCCTGTTCCATTTCTGAAAGTGCTACAAACAATGATCCTTTGTCTAACTAGGTTTTTATACATCACTTCCCACATAGTCTATTATTAATAATAAATTCTAATTCGTGGTCAACAAAAAGGGGCAAATCGTTGTCTAATATAATGGTATTGGTTGTCTATAATAGTGATAAATTCGCTATCCAGAAATTCGTTGTCAGTCAAAAAAATAAACGAGACAGTAATTTAATGAAAATCATGGGTAAATTCATTTTTTAATGAAAACAAAAGTAGCTCATGGTTCAATAAAGAGTTGGGTAAAACGGGGTTCATAAAAACGTAGGTATGAAATCAAAACATAAATAAGGCAGAGATCAAAACGCAAGTAAGAAATCGCAGTATCAAGGATAAGATCAGAATAGAATGAAAATATAATGCTACTCAATCAATGATAACTAAATCCAAAAAGCAAGGATTGGGCCTTCAACTCAAAGGTTATCATTCACAACACAGATATGAATCGATTAGAGGTGGATCAACAAAAACGCAGACACATACAAAAGTTTAAGTAATTAGAAACGCTGAGAAAAATCAATCACAAGAAAATGCAAGACCAATCATTCAACCATGAATCAATCAATGCAGGGATAATAAGTAAGGTAGATGGCTAGGAAAAAATTATCCTTTACTCATCATCCAAGGCATTAGAATCTATAGGTCTATGAAAATCGAAGTCACAACCTTCGATTTAGCTCCTAGACGACTCCTCGGGCATGGATAGATGATGTAGGGATAAGGACGAAAGATAAGGCACACTATCTTCATAATAATCAATAAAACAAAACAGAACAATCACAACAATCAACGACTAGGTTTCTAAGGAAATCAATTCAAATGCAGTGAGCATGTTATAACCCTATAATTTATAGGATCATCTAGTGACTGTAAAATTTTCACTATTGACGTATGTTGTCTTGCAAATAATATTTAATTCCTGCAAATTATTTTCAAAAAGAAAAAGAAAAATAAAACAAAACAAAAAGAAAACAAAAGAAAGAAAAAGAATAAGAATAAAAAAGAGCATAAAAGAAAATGGATAAAATCCCCATGCAATAAAAATGACTTGATCCATATAGTTTAATCATGGTTAAGTCTCTTTGAATTTATGTTGATAGGTCTAGTGAATAAGCCTAACTAAACTGTTTAATCTTAGCGAGGTAGTTAGGTTATCTAGTGAATAAATTTGATTAAATTGTCTAATCTTGTTCAAATAGCCCCAGGGTAGAGTAATTTCTTAGCCCAACAGTCTAATCTGGGATAAATTTGATAGGTGACTAGGTTAGAATATAGATTAGTTGGTTTTATTTCAATAAAACATGCATGATGTTTGAGGAAAATTCATGATTTGGATGTTTGAAACGTTTTTCCTAACCCCATGGTGACAAAAAGCAAGGGAATTAGTGCAAAATCCACAAAAAACACTAAGCCTAAGTTTCGTTGCACATATGAAAATCACACCCGTAGAATATAGATTAGTTGGTTTTATTTCAATAAAACATGCATGATGTTTGAGGAAAATTCATGATTTGGATGTTTGAAACGTTTTTCCTAACCCCATGGTGACAAAAAGCAAGGGAATTAGCGCAAAATCCACAAAAAACACTAAGCCTAAGTTTCGTTGCACATATGAAAATCACACCCGGAGAATAAAGAACACGCTTAGATAAATGGTTGATCTAACGACATGTAGATCAACGACTGACAGTGGATTCCCCCCCG
>ML780497.1:447892-492824 GCA_009831015.1 Picea engelmannii | reverse complement strand
CCGGAATGGTGATTAACAAGTGTGCATAGATCTACGGTCAACCTAAAAGTGCACAAATGAATAGTGTACAAGAGATTCTAGACCCCCTCTACCTTTTTTCCTTTAACGGTGGGGTGGGGGTCTGGAATGAGGTGGTTTTCCCTGGTGGGCCCCATCCTAACATGTCATCAGTCCATTGTAGTGGACCCCCTCTGCTCCAAACCACTTATCGCCATATTGGCCATGCCATACCACCACCATCTCATGACATCATCCTCCACTATCCCATCTTACATGTCTCGTCCCACTACTCTGCCAGAGTGTCCTTAGCCCTTTGACCTGTCGCATGTCTTATCCCATTTACCTATCCTCCAATCATTGCCTTCCACGTCATCTTGGCACAGCCGCCACTGTCCTTCCCCTACCACCTCATAACTCAGTTGATCAGTTGGTCATTAATTACAGGCTAACATATCCCTTAGCCTACTGACCTGTCCTCGACACCAAATGGATACCCATTCACCTAAAATTAGCCCATTCTTCACCATTTACTCACTGGTCATACTCTCTGCACTCCAAAAACTCATTTCCCTCACTGCTTCAGTCAACAACCCAGCTATAGCCACTACCTACAAGAACTTTGTTTTATTTTTCAGGTACTTGCTGGATTGATGATGCCTAAATCTAAAAGATCAAAAGTTGAGGAAAACCCATTCCTCCCACCTCGTTTCGATCTCGACCGGATCCCATTAGCTGATAAGGATTATTTGATCTCAAATACCAAGTGCGAATTTGATTTCGCCGAATTGTAGTCATGGTTTAAGGACACATTCATATATCAAAGCGATGAGATCAGGATCTGGGAGTCCAATCTCCCTTTGTATATTTTTCCCCAAATCCATAATTTTCCCAAGTTTTTCCTCAAATGTCAAGCTCATTACCTCCTCGAACAGAGAGCCATAGTCTCATCATCTGAAGAAACTCTTTTCTCTATCATGCACGAGGCCATTGATCAAATGATGCATATATCTAGAACCGAATCCCACTCTCCCCTCACCATGGAAGTCTTAATAGAATTGTACTAGAACCTGTCTTTTCCCCAAAGAGCACAAATTTTCGAGCTTTTCCTCCCACAAGATAATCAACTCCCCAAGAAAAATCCCCCTTACCATTCCTCCATGTTTTTAGAAAAGGGAAACTAGATTATTGCATCGCTATGTTGTCTGCTCGTCTATTTCTTAGATGAATGGGTAGACGAGCCCATCTTGGGTTACCTATCCATTTTTTTCAACGAAGAAAGAGCCACCACCCAGTTCAAATACAATGATTTTCTAGCCAAGAACATACATGATTAGCTTTTCAAATTTCCCATGGAGGGCATGTTCCAGTATTCTTCAATACTGTCTTACATGTTCATGTTATTTCAAGCAGATAAGTTCGCATTCACCATGCAGAGAATGGACCACGAAGGAAAACCACAGCCTGCCACCTCTTGAACTTCGCTACTGAAAAAGAAACTCCACGAAGTTTAATTTCAAGCTATTTATTGAGATATTTTATCACCCAGTGGTGAACATGCTCAATGGTAGACCATAGCCGAGGATAAATGAGGAAATCCAAAGAGTTATACACCTTTCGTATCTCACCAAGACTGAAGACTAGTTCCTGTATAAAAATCACACATAAATTATAGTATATGGGTGTGAGTTAGCTCCATACAAATTGCCTAAATACTTGCCTGTTCATATATTTTCCATGGAGTATATTAGACAAATGATCAATTCAAATTATATATATTTTGTATCTCTGAAGAAGAAACAACAGTTGAGAATGAAGGGGCAGATAGGATCCTTTATCTGTAACAGTCGAGCTATCGAGGAAGAGGCAAACAAACTATTGAAAGAGATGAAGTTCGACACATGTTTCTTGTGGCACTATGATATGTGTGGAATCATCACAAAGATGAGAGTGAAGAATACAAATTCCCCGTATGTTCATGCACCCAAGCCCGATATAGAGAAGTACATGAATCAAATGGAGTGGGAGGTGAACACTCTGAAAGAAGTAGAACAACAATCTCCTTCAATGATTATCTCGCAAACAACCACACAACAAGTACCAAAGGAGAAAAGACCCAGAAAGGATACTTCCCCTTCATCCATAGAAATATCAGCTAAGGATTTCTATGTATACACCAAAAGACCAAAATCTAGTCATACAACTGACATAGCTGGTGAAAAGGAAACCCAGTCCACTACAGTCATAAAAGGAGATCATTCACCTCTTGTCTCAAGCAACCAACAGATCTTGTCTACCTCTTCATCCAAGAAGTAGACTGACACCTCACTAATCAACCATCCAAATCAAGGAGGTGCAAAGCTAAGTATTTTTTAGAAATATGATATGATCAAGAAAAAGAATTATATGTTGTCCAACAACACGTATGCTCAGTTTTGGAAGAAAACATCCACAACACAACACAGATTGTTATCAGCTTTTGATACAGAGAAAGGAAGAATGCACTTAGCATTCTTGCAGGCACAAGCACCACATACAAAGGAAATCAATGATTACAAGAGGTATACAATGAAATTTAACACCAGAGATGTACATCCAGCTAATCAGATGGATCTACACAGGAAGACTAGTGAAATGATTTTCTCAACATTAGCCAATGCTTCCCCTATTGCCGCTAAATTATAGGTTTCTCTGAACAATGTTCAGACTCAATTAAAGTTGGATAAGATATCATCTTTTGCAAAGGACAACATAATTAAGCCTTTAGAAGAATTTGTGCTCAATATTGGGTATGACCCCTCAAATGTGAAAGCAACCAAGGAGATTCTCAAGAAAAATAATGCTGACATAGCATCTTTGAGGAAGCAACTAAAACTACTACCTACAGAAGACTCACAGGCTAAAGAGATGGTTGAGACAGAAGGTCAAAAGGAGGAAATGCTAAAATTGATCATGGAACAGAATGCACAGATAAAGGAAATGGAAGTAGAGCTGGAGAGGTTGGTAAAGGAGAAAGAATAGGCAACACCAATGGAAGTCATCCCACTGAGTTCAATTACCCTTGCAGGATTTAGCACAATAACTATATCAACAACCACCATAGCAGAACTTCCATCAACCACCCCACTAACAACTCTAGAAAAATCCGTGGAGCTAGCAAAATCAATGGAGGAGATGACCCTACAAGGAACATAAATAAATAGACTGAAGAAAGAGGTTGAGAATCTCTAGGAGCTCAAGGCCTCCTACCAGACATGCTTCAACATTGAAAGGAAAACCTCAAAAAAGCTCAAGAAGAAAATACAGCAACTGCAAAAGCAAATGGTGGGGGGTAAAACACTATCTGAAGCTAAGGAAAACATTTGGATGGATATCTCCAAATCCATAAATGATGTCTGGCCTATGGTGCAAATCATGTTCGAGAAAAATGAATCGGTGCTGAGGAGAAGACAGGCTATTGACAAGATAAAAGGAGAGCTAGGGAAATGCCCATTGAAGCAAAGAAAATCATTAGGTTTCTAAATTTGAAGACTAGGGAAGAATTGGAAGACCTGAATATTGAATACATGATGGATACTATCCTTGAATTCAAGAGGGTGCTGACCAAAAGAGGATTGATGTTGCAGCTGGAAGAGAAAGTCCAAAACATGGACATCGGAGTTCAAAGGTTCTTCAGCAAGATCAATGCCCTACAAAATAAAGGTCTTCCTGGTTTAATGGTGTTAAATGAAAATTTGGCGACCCTTCCTGACTACAAGCAGAAGATAGCTACAGTGGCCAAGGACAGTTCTAATTTCTCAGGGATACAGGGAAGCATAACAAGCAAGGCATTCTTGGAAACTTTGCAGCTGGACCTCAGGATACAACACGAAATCAAATATATTTTCATAGTCAAGCCGACCTTTGCCAAATATACTGAAATGGATGAAACCTATCGAAGACTGCTCAAAGTCACCATTTCAAGTCTGCTGATATGGGAAGAGTTTTGCAATTTGATCGAGTAAGAGATGTAGTGTCCAATCCAAGTCAGCATGTGGAGCAGTCAAAGTCACATGAATGACTCACCAACGACCTTCCCCAGAATCAACATGAGAAATCTAATAGATCATCATCAGTTCCTACATTTGTGTATCTTGTTATCTAGTTAGTTAGATTTAGAATATGCCACATCCTTATCATTAATGACATAGTCATTTTTAATTTTGATTATAAATACTTCGAACTTAGAAGTATTGAGGGTTGATCTTTACGCCCAAGCAAGATGTAAGCACTGTAATTTTTATTAGAAATCTACCAGTAATAAAATGAACGTTTCACAGGATTCTCGCATGTTAGTTGTTGGTGAAGTTTTCTCATCTTTGTTGAATGTTTATCTCTCTTAGTATTCATTTTGTTTTTCTAAATTCAATCATTTGGAAGTAGTGAAAGTTGTAGAATTTATCCTAGTATACTTTGTTTCTGAATTTAAATGATCTAAATGTTTTCTTCTGATGTTATAATTAAGAAATTATTAAATTCTTATTGGTTATAATTGATTATGTTATCTTCTCTTCTTTACATCATTTTATGCTAAATAATCCAACAATTGCATTATCCCACCCTGTGAGAATACCTTTTAAAACTTGTTAGGTAGTCTCAAATTTTATAAAAAGGACCCCATAGCCCAATGGATACGTAAGTGACATTTCATCCATTTTATAAATAAAAAAACGACTCGGTCCTATTCATTTTAACTAGCCTAATATCTGAAATTTGAAACAAAGTTAAATCTTACAGAGAGATCCCTCTCTAAAACTCGCAACGCTAGATCCCAGTTTCGAAGTGGTTGGATAAAGTTACCTATGGTAAATTTCTTCTACTTTTCAACAACCTCTGGGAATTTACAGAGTGATAACATAATTGGCGACCATACTAGGGAACTAAACAAACTTTATATATCCTACGATTTCCTTTCCCTAGACAAAGAAAACTTTATTTCTGAATGAACCATAAAATCTAAACTTATATAGAGATAATTTTCATAGGTTGTTAAAGTTTGTATATATTAGTTAAAGGTTTCTAAAATAAAAATAAAAATAAAAATTCTGTCTCCTAAAAGAGTTTTCACTAGATCTCATCCAGATCCAGAACCTGCCATAGCAATAGAAAATCCTGAAAAATTACTCAAAAAGAAAAACACTACAGAAGGTTTTGGAAGTCACAGTCCACTTCATAGGTCCCCTTCTCTCCCAGAGAAGTTGGTTGCCCTTCAAGACCTCAAGTTTCACTTATCTTTTGAACAAATCATTTTTAGAACAAAATGTGACAGCGTTGTGAGTGAAATAGTTTTAGACCAAACCATCCTTCAACCCAGGACACCTGAAATACTTTCTCCCAGAGCTGAAGTTGATCAATGATTCCTCCAGGAATTTGATAAGCTAGAAGATCTAGTTGTGAATCTTGATCAAGCCTTAGACAAAGCTCATTTTTAGTAGTCGGTCGAACTTTATGCCTTGACTATTGCCACATATTTTGATAAACCTAAACCAGTTCATTCACTTCTGCCTAGCCCCTCATCTTCCACATCTTCTATCACCTCACCCGCAATCACACAGGTTGTTGTTCAACCTCCTCCACTAGTCATGGCTACAATATATGCTCCATTTATGTTGGTTTTCCCTTTACATGCCATGCCTCAGGATTACCAAACCAGACTCCCTGAGTATTATAGTACTGGTCCACTGAATGCACAACAACATGTTGACAAAATGAACGATTATTTTGTTTTGTAGGAAGTAGATGAAGCTAATGTGCAGATGAGACTATTTGCACAAAGTCTGACTAGAGAAGTAAAAACGTGGTTCAAAACTTTATGTGATGCTTCCATAATTAACATTGCTTCTTTTCATCGAAGTTTCCTTGACAGGTGGGAGGTAAATAAAAATCCTCTTCAGATCTTATCAGAATACGAGAATATCATAAAGAACCAAGGATAGATAGTGCAGAATTATTGCACACATTATACAATGCAATTCGAGCTGATATCAAACCACCTCAAGGTCTAGCATTGATAAAATTCCCTGATGGATTCGATGCTTGCATGTCGTATCAGCTAAGGGAGAGAAACTCTACTACTCTGGAACACATGCAGAAAAGAGTCGTTAGTGTGGAAGCAAATCTTTTGGCGAGAAGGGCCAGGCAAAGAATAGAAAGGAGGGTTTCCATCAAAGAAGAGCCTTCTACTTCCTCATCAGATGCCAAATTAGATTCTGTAGCTAGAGCTATGGATAAAATGATGGAGAGACTCACTATAACTGATAGAAACCCACCTAGGGAGAACCAAGCTAATCCTCAAATTTGAAACCCAAACTTCAGAAGAAATCTGCCCCAAATTTGATAGAGAGATCCTAGAGATCAAATAGAACAGAGGGGGCCTGATCAACATTTCATACCACCCCTCCAAGAAAATTACGTTGATGATGAGGAGGAAATAATCAAGGAGTTTGATGACACTCATATAAACCTCATGGGAATTCATGATGATGAATCCATTTTTCTTACCCAAGAAGAGCACAAGATCTTTCTCCTTTCACAAACAAAGGTCAATGAGGAAGTAGAGGAAACAAAACAACAAGCCTTTGAGAATTCTATAATGGAGGTCCATAGGCAGTATAACCTCAGGAGAAAGAGGGCAAATGAAAAACCTCCAAAGAAGGCTGCTGAAACAAAGAAGGCTACTGAAACAAAGAGAATAGTTGAAACCAAGAAAACCTCAGAAAATTTTCCCAAGAAAGGCCCTGAGAGGAATAATGTTGAATCTCTTGCACAACAAACTTTGAAAATTCTACAAAGAACAAATCAGACTGAAGTTGCATCAACCAACCAACCAAGGGAACCTGGCCACAGAGTTACTATAGATAAACCTGAGGTACACACCCTAAGAAAAGCTTCCACTACTTTCAGACTTGAAGGGGAACTAGCTAAATTAAAGATTCCCATTCCCTTCTCTGAGTTGATGAACAAAAACGCTTACAGGTCTCAGGTGATTAAATATTTAAGAATCGAACTTGAGATAAGTACAAAGGCTTTGAATATTGGATCTATAAATCACTTGGACACAGTAAATCTTGTTGATGACCAATCGGAGCTTCTGTTTGGTCCTAAAGTTAATGGTCAAACTCGTAATGGTGTCGTGGCCCCTTTTTACATCAGCCTAAACATCCACAATTTGATATTACACAATGCTATGATGGATTCGGGTGCCTCTCACAACCTAATGCTCAAAGTCGTGATGGAAAAGTTGGGACTCGATGTCACTAGACCCTACAAAGTTTTTCATTCTTTCAACTCCAGCAAGGTCAAATGTATAGGCCTAATCAAAGACTTATGCATCACCTTAGCTCAAATCCCAGAAAAGAGTATGGTAATGGATATAGTAGTTGCAGATATTCCCCCAAAATATAGTATGTTACTATCAAGATCATGGGGAGCTAAGATAAAAGGAACCATGCAACTAGATATGTCCTATGCCACCATACCAGTATTCGGACAATAGAGAAGACTGTATAGAGAAACCTTGATGAAGTATATGGTCAGTAGTCAGTAAAATCCACATAACTACCCACTATACTCTGCACACTCTGATCTGGACTCTTTCATTCTATACAATGATGGTGATTTGGGAGAACAAATTGATCAGTTGGAAAATGGTACGTATGATTCGAAAGAAAGTAAAGCAATCAATGAGGTAAGAAAGGTGGAAACTGTAGAAAGGGAGGAACTGCTAGCATATTTTTGGAGCATGGATTTCGATGGTGCAATGAACAAGGAGGGAACTGGAGCTGGAGTTTGGTTACATAATCATAGATCAAGGTATTCATAGAGCCATTCCTACAAACTGAATTTCCAATGCAGTAATAACATAGCCGAGTACGAAGCTTTGATGCTCGGCTTGAAATTATTGAAGAAAGTTGGTGCCAAACAAATAATGGTAAGGGGTGATTCTGAATTGATTATCAAACAAATCAAAGGTGAATATGCAGCTAAATATCCCAAACTTAGAGCCTATAGGAATGTTGTTTTGGATGCCCTTCAATGCTTTACTGAAATCGACTTGCAGGTAGTGCCTAGAGGAAAAAACATACTTGCAGACGGGATGGCTACATCAACAACTACCTGTAAAATTCCTTTTCATCCCACTCACAAGTACACAGTGGAGGTGAAGTGTAGACCAACCATTCCTAACAACATTAGATACTGGTAGGTATTTGGAAATGACGATCAAATTGAAGACTTCCTACAGTGTAAGAATGATTTCGAATGTACAAACATAGATTTAGAAAATGATGATGATATTGTAAATAAATCTTTTTTTGAAAGTGGTAGTGTAAATAACATAGATTCTGAAGTTTTGAATGAAAATAAAGTAGATGTAGATGAATTGAATGAAAATGAGATAGATTATGATATTCTACAGTTGAAAAATAATGTGTTACCTAGAGGTTTAGTTCCTCTTGAAGACTTGTTCGATTTTAATGATGTAGCCAAAAAACTGAAAATTGAGGCTAGTGGTAAAGAGGTCGAAGAGTGCAATATAGGAACAGACGAAAATCCCAAGATGATAAAAATTTCTAAATCTCTACCCCCTGAACAAAAAAAAAAATACATTGAACTTTTTAAAGAATATGTGGATGTTTTTGCCTAGGGTTATGAGGACATAAAATCCTATGACACAAGCATCATACAACATCAGATTCCCATAAAAGAAGAACACAAACCTTTCAGGCAGAAACTTAGGAGAATAAATCTCAAGTTGCTTCCCCTGATAGAGAAATAATTCAAAAAGATGTATGATGCAAAAATCATAGTCCCCTTGAGATTTTCCAAATGGGTTTCTAACCTAGTTCCTACTAGGAAGAAAATTGGTGAGATCAGACTTTGCATAGATTTCAGGAATCTAAATAAAGTCTCCCTCAAAGACAATTACCCACTGCCCAAAATGGACCACATTTTGCAAAAAGTAGTTGGGTCCAGCAGAATATCCTTACTAGATGGTTTCTCATGCTACAACCAAGTCCTTTTCCACCCAAAATATCAAGAGAAGACAACATTTACCACACCCTGGAGAACCTTCATGTATGTGAAGATTCCCTTTGTCTTGATGAATGCTGGTGCCACTTTTCAGAGGGAAATGGATATTGCTTTTGTTGACGAACTAAGAGGATTTATAGTCATATATCTAGATGATGTGACTGTATACTCCCAATCTGACGAACAACACTTGTAGCATCTCAGATGCGTGTTTGAGAAGTGCAGAAAATTTGGGATTTCGTTGAACCCAAAGAAGTATTTTTTCAGTCTAGAAGAAGGAATATTTTTGGGACACATAATATCTAAAGATGGAATTAAAATAGATCCCATTAGGATAGAATCCATCCAGAAGGTGGAACACCCTAGGAAAATTCATGATTTGGATGTTTGAAACGTTTTTCCTGACCCCATGGTGACAAAAAGTAAGGGAAGCAGTGCAAAATCCACAAAAATCACTAAGCCTAAGTTTCACTGCACATATGAAAATCGTGCCCGAAGAATAAAGAACATGCTTAGATCGACAGTTGATATAATGGTGTGTAGATCAATGACTGATAGTGGATTTTGGACCCCCCCGACCGTTCTACCTTTAACGATCGGGGGGGGGTCCAGAATGGTGATTAAAAAGTGTGAATAGATCTATGGTCAACATGACAATGCACAGATGAATGGTCTACAAGAGATTCTAGACCCCCTCGACCTTTCTACCTTTAATGATGGGGGAGGGGGTCCGGAATGAGGCGGTTTGCCCCAGCAGGCCCCATCCGAACATGTCGTCGGTCCACTGCATTGGACCCCCTCCACTCCAAACCACTTACCACCATATCGACCATGCCATACCACCACGACCTCATGACATCATCCTCCACTATCCCATCTTACATGTCCCGTCTCACTACTCTGCCAGAGTATCCTTACCCCTTTAACATATCGCATGTCTTATCCCATTTACCTATCCTCCAATCACCGCCTTCTGCATCATCCTGGCCCACCCATCACTTGTCTTTCACCTACTACCTCATAACTCAGTTGATTTGTTGGCCATTTATTACAGGCTAACATATCCGTTATTCTGATGACCTGTCCGCTGCGCCCAATGGATACCCCTTCACTTAAAATTAGCCCCGTTTTCACCATTTACTCATTGGTCATACTTTTGCACTCCATAAAGTCATTTCCCTCACTGATTCAGTCAGGAACCCAACCATAGACACTACCTACTAATTCTTTTTTTTAGTTTGCAGGTACCTGTTGGATCGATGGCGCCTAAATATAAAAGATTAGAGGTCGAGGAAAACCCATTCCTCCCACCTCATGTCGATCTGGACTGGATCCCATTACCTGACAAGGATTATCTAATCTCAGAGACCCAGTGTGAATTCAATTTTTCTGAATTGCAGTCATGGTTTAAGGACACATTCATAGATCAAAACGATGATATCGGGCTCTTGGAGTCCAATCTCCCTCTATATCGTTTTCCCCAAATCCACCATTTTCTCGAGTTTTCCCTCAAATTTCAGGCTCATTACCTCCCCGACCAGAGAGCCATAGTCTCATCATCCAGAGAAACTCTTTTCTCTATCACACTCGAGGCCATTGATCAAATGATGCAAATATCTAGAACAGAATCCCACTCTCCCCTCACCATGGAAGTCTTAACAAAATTGTACCAGAACCTGTCTTTTCCCCAGAGAGCACAAATTTTCGAGCTTTTCCTCCCACGGGATACTCAACTCCCCAAGAAAAATCCCCCTTACCATTCCTTCATGTTTTCAAAAAAGGGAAACTAGATTATTTCATCGCTATGTTGTCTACTCGGCTATTTCTTATATGACTGGGTAGATAAGCCCATCTTGGGTTACCTTTCCATTTTCACCAACAAAGAAAGAGCCACCACCCAGTTTGACCACAATGGTTTTCTAGCCAAGAACATACATGATGAGATTTTCAAATTTCCCACGAAGGGCATGTTCCAGTAATCTTCAATATTGGCTTACATGTTCATGTTCTTTCAAGCAAAGAAGTTCACATTCACCATGCAGAGAATGGACCTGGAAGGCAAACCACATCCCATCACCTCTTGGACTTCGCTACTCAAAATAAGCTCCACGAAGTTTAATTTCAAGTTATTTATTGAGCTATTTTATCACCCAGTGGTGAGCATGCTCAATGGTAGACCAAAGCCTAGGATAAATGATAAAATCCAAAGAGTTATACACCTTTCGGATCTTGCCAAGACTGGAGACTGGTTCCTGTATCAAAATCACACAAAATTTAGAGTATATGGGTGTGATTTAGCTCCATACAAATTGCCCAAATACTTGCATGTTCAGATATTTTCCCTAGAGTATATTAGACAAATGATCAATTTAGATAATATACATTTTGTATCTCTGAAGAAGAAAGAACAATTGAGAATCAAGGGGTAGATAGGATCCTTTATCTACAACAATCGAGATGTTGGGGAAGAGGTAGACAAACTATTGAAAGAGATGAACTTTGACACAAGTTTCTTGTGGCACTATGATCTATGTGGAATCATCACAGAGATGAGACTGAAGAATAAAAATCCCCCGTATGTTCATGCAACCAAGCCCGAGAGAGAGAAGTAAATGAATCAAATGGAGTGGGAGGTTGTTGGCAGCCAATTAAATTTTTTCTATTAACCTATAAGCTGCCTACACCTATGTCTTCTGAACTTCAAATTGTCGTCGCATTTTTCAAATAGACGATATTTTCATTTCTTGCGACATTTGCAAATTTGTTTCCATTAAGTTTTCATGACTGTAAGCGTGAAAATTTCTCCTTTCGTTGTCACATTTCGGTTACTATTTGAATTGTCATTATATTTTTATCAATACTTTCTATGGCACTTACCTCTGGTTTATCATTATGTGGCTGAAAGAATTTTCGAACTATGCCTATTTGGACATTCTTATATTTGCATAACTTCATTTTATTAAACTTATGAGGCATTGAGATTTATATTTTTCGTGACTTGCCTAGTCATTGAATTGCATAGGGGTCATGATTTATTGTTGTTTTTATATATATGATATGATCCTTATAATAATCTTTTTGTGGCTCTTGGCTTGTAAGTTTTATAAGTGGAAATTGGCACAATAGTTTAAAACGTTTGATTAAACATTTATCCAATGGCGCGTGATTAACATTTGCGTTGGTTACACATTGAATATTCATGGTTTAAAAGATTATCAATAAATGGTGCATTGGTATAACACCCACCGTTTGATTCTTTGGTTGGTCAAATGATAAACTATGCTATGATTGATTGAACAGATGTGGAATTCGTTGGTTGTACTTTTCCATAACTATTATGCATGGCGGTGAATAACTCCACCACCTTCGTATGCGCACATTAATGCTCCCCCTTTGTTCGTTCATTGTTGTTAGACCAAGTGACTCTGCTCCTCTGCATTGGTAAATTCGAATCAAACCCTTACCATGTGCTCACACCATGGCCCCTGTCGTGAGGGCTGAACCTAATGGGAGCCAGGCTCTGTTGATGTTCGACAGTGCCCGCAATGACCTCGAAGACAATGGGTGGCTCCCGTTTATAAAGAAATTTGAGGGTTTTAACCTCTGTGTAGCTCGACAATTCGCAATTACCTTTGATGGTTGTCGAGCCAAAGTCAGCGTTGTTCAATTGCAAATTGACGAGCAATTTATCAGTCTTGCTACGGGTTTGCCTGCCACTGGACAATGATGGTCCAAGAATTGCAAAGTAGAAGAGGTCCCATGGACACTGCTCTTCCAGTCACGTAAAGTTACCTCCTGTGATAAAGGTCTACCAATGATCATGCTTAAACAGCGCTGGCATGATTCATTGATGATAATCAAACAGTTTATCACCTGCGAAGGTCGGTACGGGTTTGTTTTCTTATACCACCTTCATTTGCT
Organism: Picea engelmannii; assembly: GCA_009831015.1. NCBI lineage: Eukaryota > Viridiplantae > Streptophyta > Pinopsida > Pinales > Pinaceae > Picea > Picea engelmannii. Next base: position 479,837 of record ML780497.1, on the reverse strand, counting down.
TATGGTTTTTATGGGTTATCAGCTCAATATGCCATATTATTTGCATAGAATCCTATTTAAGATGTCAAAGAAATACAAAAGGAACCAGGCTGATAGTAGCCTTTTTCACTATGGGCTGGTTAAGATTATTGTTGTCTGTCATTTCGGGTTACATGGAGATTGTTGGAGAGATTTTCTTGCTCTGAATGACTTTGAGGATTCAAACCCTCCACAGGTTGACAAACCTGTGGTGAGTGAGGGAAAAATTGTACCCCCAGTACCCTACAACATCCTGCTACCTGAACCCTCGACCGACTCACCTATCGACCTACCCCACACTGTGACTAAGAATGCTGAGACTATGAGAAAGAAGCCCAAAGCCAATCCCACTGTAAACACCAAAGGCAAAAAGAATGCCCGTTTAATTTCTCGAATGGCAAGGAACAAGCCGAAACCTCCTGTCGAACTAAACCCTATTGTGTTGAGTGAGGACTCTGATTCGGAAGCTGAGCGTTTCTTGGCTAGCGAATACCCCTATTCGGAAAGTTTGTGTGTTGAACCCTCGTGTGACTTTGTGTCAAACCTACCCCCCTGCCTACAAAATAACCCTAGCTACCCTGGCATTAAGATGCCTTGTGAAGCCCCCAGTCATTCATCCAAACCCTCTACTGCTATGTCTAAACCTATAGTGCCACCCTGTGATCAATGTGGCTCATGGTTAGAAAGATATTATCTTGATGTTCCGATGCTACAGTCAAGAATTCACTTTTTGGAAGACCAGGTTGCCCTGCTTACCAGTCAAAAGGCTAAGTTACAAGCCACTGATAAAAAGCAAAGGACGACAGGCTCCATCTTGTTTAAAAATGTGGAATCATCTACAGCGGTCGTGAATTCTAAGTTGGCATAATTTGAGCAACCTCACACAGGTATGTTTTGATATCGCTTGTTTATATAACGAATTTGAATTCGTTTTGAATAGTTCTATTAACAACATTGATTGGCTCTGTCACATTATATGCATTCTGTACATAGCTTTGCTTTGATTAATGGAAGTTTGTTTTCCTAGTTTAGCCTTTATTGGATTCTCATCGATTTGTTGGATCTTGGTGTGGATTTGATTTGATTTACTGAGTTAAAATGGATGCTCTGTTGTCAATTGAAATAGTTTGTATCTATTCTAGACAGGAGCCGTTTCTCATATTTCAATTTTAAACGCAATCACATTTCGGTTCGATTTGGTTATAATGTATACGATATGATTGGCAACAGTTTTGATATGGTTAATTGTTACGATTTTATGTTCCATATGACTTTCGATCAATAGGAATACAATTCAGATTATTTTCAATGTGATTCTATACACTTCACCCAAATCGTGAATAGATTCAATTCATAACAATTATGATAAAATCTATCCGGTTAATTCGCATTGGTTTTCTGTTAACTCGACCATGTTATCAGTCGGATTCGTAATGGCAATGGATACTTTGTTTGATATTGATTTGCATACGATATTGGATTCACAATCTATTTCTATAATTAAACTCCGTCGTGATTAGTTTTCCCAGCTGCAATTATAACTTATGTTGATTCTATTAAAATCATGTATGTTGATTGTGCAAGAAATCTATCACGAATTTGGTTGGGTCGATGATGTTACGTATGATTTTGTTTGCACATAATAGAAATAGTTCTTTACATCTGTGTATTCGATTAAACGATATGAATCTGTTGTTATATCATTATAGATATAACAAGTGGGAAATGGTTGTGTTGGATTAGATCGTATCTCATACGATATAACTCACTATTGATTTCTTTTGGATATGAAACAGTCTTGTTACTATTTGAACCGATTTTATAGTAACAGTAAAACAGAGTATTCTTACCCCTGTTTTCGATTGAATCACTTTTGATTATGTTTAATGTTGAAAGATAAAATTATTTGAATCTTAAGTGATTCATTTTAAATGATCATTTGAAGAAAATTGGTTTTAATTATTTTAAAAAGATTTGATTTGATTTCGATTCTGATCCTGTAGGTTATTTTAGACTAGCTACAGAATCAGATGATTCTATAGCTAAGTTTGTAAGATTAGATTTTTATTGTTTTGCTAATAAAATATCTTTCTAATTTGTTATTTTTTGATCTATTGCATATGAATTCGAAATTGCAGTGGATTTGATGAGCAGTTAGGGGATATTTGAAATATTTCACTTGCATTTTAGTTACCTAGTTTAGTTGATTTTGGGAATATCTTCCCAGATTATGTAAACAGTTTGATACTCTCCACAGGGAGTTTTTACCCTGTGGAGAAACTTATATATACTTATTATTTTTGTAATAATATCATCCTCATTCGTGGGAGAACAAGGATATGGAATTTTAATACAGACTGAGGCAGAATTTGGTGTTTTGTTACAGCTTTAGCTTCTCATGATATCAATATTTTGTTTCATGTTATGTATATCAATTGGTATTTGGTTAATGACTACTTTAGCTATCTTAATCTTTTGTAAATGATATAATTTAATCACTGTAATCCATATCTTGTTTCTTCTAGTGTTTAAAGAACATAACAATTGTTGATTCAGTTTGTGAATGACAGATTTTTCTTCTTCATAAGTTGAATTATTAAGTATAAGTTTTTGCATAACAGGTTTCCCTTATTGCAGAGATTTATAAATCATATAATTGTTATGATTATTTATGTCTTGTTTGTCCTGTAAATAACTCAAAGAGCAGTACAGCCTATCGTTTACGAGAAGCTTATGGATTAACCGGTGCGAGCTTCCTTCCTCTGACCAGCTTCGAAGTCATCATACACAGGACAAATTAGGAGCGTTTCTAGGTTAGTTTGTCATTTGTTTGTTAGTACATTTGTTAGTATTTTTAGTTAGATATATATGTTTAATGTATTTGATTGTTTAATTTCAGTAAGTTTTATTTCTTATTTATAAAAATCAATCAAAAATATATCTCGCTGTCTTAGGGCAGAATATAATGAGTTTTGCAGGTTTTAATTAAATCTGTAGATTGTTTATATTGTATATTTGTGAATAAGTTGTAGTATAACAAGTAGTTAGACAACTAATTATTAGAATTAGTCTAATAATAATTAGTATATAGAATAGTTAGAGTAGTCTATAGTTAGTTTTAGTTTAATTTATTTAGTAGTTTCGTTTTAGTTAGATTAGTTCGTTTTATTTATTAGTTAGTATTAGTTCATTTTAGTTATTGTTACTCAGTTTAGTTTTTTTTTAGTTAATTTGTTTTACTGAGTTTTAGTTAGTTTAGTTGTTTCATTTGTTTTAGTTAGATTAGTTAGTTTAGATTAGTTTTCTCTTTGGTTTTCCTAGGACCTTAGATCGGCTAACGGAGCCGCTAAACCCGTCAGGGTGGTTCATTCCAAACGGCTTGGGTTATTAGACAACCCCGGACCGGTTCCGCTCTCTCAATTGACGAACGGTCAATTTCGCCCGTCAACAAATGGCGCTAGAAGGAGGGCTTGAACTTAAGTAATGGCACGAGGCGGTCGCAAGACTCCTCCCCCCCCTAATCGCTCACCTATAGTGACTAGAAGCCATTCACAAGATAATATTCCCCCTCAAATAGCAACTACTTCAACCGAATATCCATAGATCACAGTTGAGCCACCAACCCCTAATCCTACATGTGGTGACACACAAGAGATTATCCGTCAATCTCTTATTAAAACACATAGTGCCTTAGCTCGTCTTAGGCAACCAAACCATCTGTGGGGTCAACCTTTAGACTTCTCTAATATCATAGAACAGTTAGGTGATATTAACCTCACTATGAATCCTACAGATCCAATCACAAATCCTGCTGCAGGAGGATCTGGGATACCTCCTTCACCACCTCCCTCATCTCCTTCCTCTTCTGGAGGAGATTCCTCTTCTGACGAAGGCAACTCACCTTCTCAGCCTTCCACACCCACTACCCCAATGGAAAATCAGAACAACCCTCCTAGACCCTGGTTGGACCAGGATGTTGTAGCTTTACCTGGAGCCCAACACCCTTTACCTAAGCATCTGGAGAAATGGCTTCCCAAGTTTGATCCCGATTTGAAACAAATAGCTGAAGATCATATCAAAAAATTTATGTTAGCCATTAGACTCCGCAATGTTGAACATGAAGACATTGTCTGTAGGTTGTTCCCTTATACTTTTGAGGGTAATGCGTCCACTTGGTAATTTGCCCAACAACCGCATACAATCGTGTCCTGGGAAAAGTTTGAGTCATGCTTTTTGGAAAAATTTGGAGATGGTAAACCTCCATAAATCTTAGTCATGGATCTTTCAAGCTTAAAAATGAACCCAAAAGAAAAAGTGAAAGATTTTAATCAAAGATTGTTAACGCTTAAAAGTCGAATCCCTGCAGATTCTATGTCTGCTGAGAGTCTTGTAATAGCTTACTACACTAAAGCTCTACATCAAAGTATAACTATTTGGGTAAAATGATCTAAAAATAATACATTATTAGAAGCCTTCGAAGAGGCTACCCAGATTGAAAAAGACATACTTAGCCTCAAGGACTCTTCTAGCAACGAAACTGAGACTGTTTCTTCTTCCAAAAAGAAGATTGAAATTCTCCCCAAACCCACACAGAGCAAAACACAACCTAAAAAATCTAATTTGGAAAATTTAACTAAAGTTGTACAAAAATTGTCTAATCAAGTTATAGATTTAAAAAGGTCGACTGAAGAAGCTTCCTCGAGTAAGGGACCCTATAAACCTCCTTTCCGAAAGCCTTTTCCTACCAACCAACCTAATCCAAACCCCAAAGGCTTGAACCTAGAAAGTTTTCAATGTGCTCTTCATACAATTCTAGAAACCCAAGATAACTTGATGCCTCCTGAAATCCCTCAGGAGGAAGTCGAGCAGGAAACAGTTCAAGAAGAAGAGTCTTCTCCAAACATCTTTGGACACTTCTTGGATAGCATCTTTCAAGCTAACTTCGAGACTGTTCACCCTTATAACACTAGGAGTAAGGCATCAAACAAACCTCTTGCCGAGAACACTACAACTTCACCTCCAAAGCCATCTAAATCAGTAGAAACTAAACAGAGTAATGTCAACCCTAAATTAGATTATGATGTTGTTGAAGATCTTAAAAAATTAAGGGCTAACATTTCTATTTATGAGTTGTTGAAGTTTCCATTCTTGTTACAAAAAATGTTGCAAAATATTTCAGAAAACGGCAAGAATGGTAATTCAAATGGTGACAAGGTTGTGCAAAGAAAAGTTCCATAGAAGACTTCCACTAAAAAAATCCTGATCCTCAAGATAAAGGAAGCCTTCCTGTAACCCCTGTAAATAATGTAAATAATATAAATAATGTAAATAAAGTAGCATTAGAAACTGTGAGTAAGAAGCCACAAGCTACTACTCTAATTACTCGCAAGAATGTACCTCCTTTTCTTTTAACTTTCGAAATTTTCAACAGAAATGTGCATAATTGCATGGTTGACTCAGGAGCATCATCGAATGTGATGCCTTGGTCTATCTGCCAAAAGATTAACGCTGAAGTAGAACCATCTTCTTTAAAAATCATACAACTTGATCGAACAGATGTTAAAGTTATAGGCGAACTGAAAAATGTATTGATTAGATTATCGTCTAACCCAAAGGTTCATCAGGTTATTGATATAATTGTGGTGGATATTCCAGAAGTGTATGGTCTATTTTTTAGCAGGGACTGGTCGAAGCAGCTACATGGTTACTTCACGACGGACTGGTCTCACTTGTGGCTTCCAGAGAATGGTAAGCCCAACAAGATCAGGGTGAATCGTGAGCGTTACCTTAAGTTCACGGTCACAGATTTGAATGACCCTAATGAACCATATACACCTCCTACTGATTCACCTGAAGTACAAGGGATGGACATCTTCTTCAGAAATTTCATGGCTGAAGTTTCACCTATCATCAATCCTAAACAACAGTCCGAGATCATAGCATATGTGCAACCAACAGCTTCTATGCAACAGTCCCGTGAGCCCGATGGAAATCAAATTTGGTCTCTATATTTCGACGGTTCCAAGTCTAAAGAAGGATTTGGTGCATGCTGCATCATTATCAATCCAGCAGGTAACAAGACATTATTGGCTTGTAGACTAGAGTTTGAATGTACTAACAATACTACATAATATGAGGCTTTACTGCAAGGTCTCAGAAAATCCCTAGACATGGACATTCAAAACCTAGTTGTATTTGGCGACTCTAAAATAGTGGTTAGGCAGGTAAGAGATTCTATACACTGTCTTTCCCCACATCTCAAAAGTTACCAGTCTGAGGTATGGAGTTTAATGAACAAATTTTCTTCTTTCAATATAAATTCCATTCCTAGATTAAATAATGTTGAAGCAGATCTACTAGCTAATGTAGCCTCTAAACTTCTTCTTCCAGAAGGCTTATCCCCAAACGCATTCTCAGTCGAGCTATTGTTTCGACCATCTGTTCCAGACAATATCACAAACTGGAGAGTATTTGACGATGATCAGCAGATCATTAACTTTCTGCACATGGAAGAAACCTTTCAAGGCGCAGTGATAGATGAACGCACGCATGACGACAATTTGCATGACTTTATGGTAATACCTGATCCGAAATCTCCTGAAGCTCTATCGGACATGGTAAATTACATACCCAAATCTATTGTTAGATTAGAAAAGTTTTATGATTTTAAAGATAAATTTAAAAAGACGGTCAATTGCAAAACTAATAGTTCCTCGTTGTCTTATGAAAAAGTCAATTTAGGGACTAGTGAAAATCCTCAGTGTATCAATCTAGGCTTGGGATGTTCTAAGCAAGAAAAAGCTTCTTTTGTTAAATTATTTAAAGAATTCAAGGATGTCTTTGCATGGAATTACGATGATCTTAAAACGTTTGATCCTAATATTATACAACATGTCATCTCGATGAAGCCCCAAACCTTACCCTTCCAACAGAAACTGAGGAAAATGCACCCTAAACTAGAATCGACCGTTCAAAAAGAATTGAATAAACTCCTAGATGCTAAAATAATTTTTCCTGTTAGACACACTCAATGGGTATCCAACCTTGTCCCAGTTCAGAAGAAAAACGGGAAAATCCGACTTTCCATCGATTTTTGAAACCTCAACAAAGCGTCTGACAAAGACAATTATCCTGTCCCACCCATGGAACAGATCCTTCAACAGGTATCTGGTTTCAAGAGGCTATCTTTATTGGATGGTTTCTCCGGATACAACCAAGTCCTGATGTCTCCGCCAGACGAACTAAAAAATACCTTCCGTACCCCGTGGGGCACTTACGGTTATCGCAAAATTCCCTTTGGATTGATTAATGCTGGTGCTACCTTTCAGAGAGAAATGGACATTGATTTTCGAGGCTTAATCAATCACTCCATAGTATTTTACTTAGATGATGTGACCATTTATTCTAAAAACAAAGACAGTCATCTAGCTCACTTACGAGTCGTTCTACTACGATGTCGTAAATACGACATCTCCTTGAACCCCAAGAAGTCCATCTTTGCAGTAGAACAGGGTAAATTACTAGGATTCATTGTGTCTAGTGATGGGATGATTATTGACCCTGAGAGGACTCAAGTCATCGCTAAAATTCCCCCACCTACATCCAAAAAATCCATGCAGTCTTTCCTAGGCCAGATTAACTTCGTGAGAAGATTTGTCCCCAGCTTCTCCAAAATGGTCAGACCTCTACAGAACCCGATTAAGAAAGACACCCAATATCACTGGGGACCCACAGAAAACTGAGCTTTTAATGACATAAATAAGGCCATAATAGACGCTCCGTCTCTCATGAGCCCTAATTTCTCTCAAGATTTTACACTCTATACTTTTTCCTCTGATCGTTCCTATGCCGCAGTCCTAACTCAGAAGAATTCTGAGAACAACGAAGTACCCTTCGCCTTTATGAGCTCTTCTTTCAAGGGTGTTGAACTTAACTACCCAGTGGTCGATCGACAAGCCTACACTATTTTCAAAGTAGTTAAGCACTTCCGGTCCTATCTTTTGAAGTCAAGGACAAAGGTCATTGTCCCCTACCCTGCCGTAAGGAACTTGTTAGTGCAAAAGGAGTTAGGAGAGAAGAGAGCCAACTGGGTCACCTCCTTGCAGGAGTATGACTTAGAGATCACCCTAGCATAGATCGTGAGAAGCCAAGGGTTGTGTAAATTGGTTGTCGATTCAGAAATAGGACAGCAAGAAGATAGTGATACGTCAAACCTAGAGAGACGCAATCAAAGTTTGATTTGTTGCGCACAAAACCTCGTAAGTCCTTGGTACGACGATATTAGATTTTGTCTTGAACATGGATCAACACCCCGTCACCTTGACCCCGCCGAAAGAAGAGCATTGTGACTAAAGTCTGCCTCCTTTCATCTAGTTAACGGTATACTGTTTCGTCAGAATTTCGACGGCGTACTGATGCGTTGCCTTGAAAAAGACGAAGCAGAAAAAGTCTTGCTTGAGTTGCATGCAGGAGAAGCCAATGGTCACTTTGGTGGTGACACTACTGCTCATAAGGTTTTAAGAGACGGTTACTACTGGACCACGCTCTTTAGGGATTCCCATGCCTTGTGTCGTAAATGTATCATCTGTCAGAAAGCATCAGGGCGATTACAAAAACCAGCCTTTCCCTTGCAACCCGTTTCGGTGGATTCTCCTTTCCAGCAATGGGGCCTTGATATCATAGGTCCTATTAACCCTTCATCCTCAGAATAGCAAAAGTATATTGTGACAGCCACAGACTACTTTACTCGATGGTCCGAAGCCGTTGCGCTAAGAACTGTTAACACAAGTCAGGTGATTGCTTTTCTGAACTCGAATATTATCACTCGTTTCGGTATCCCTGATTGTCTAGTCTTTGATAACGCTTCATACTTTTCTTCTCTTGAGATGAGTGAGTTCACTTTGGAGAAAGGAATAAAACTGAAGTAGTCTGCTAATTACTACCCTCAGGGCAATGGCTTAGCAGAAACAACAAACAAGAACTTGATCAAAATTATCAAGAGAACAGTGGCTGAAAATCACAAAAACTGGCACAATGCACTACTGAACGCACTGTGGGATGATAGGGTAACACCCAAAGCCGCTATAGGTAACTCCCCCTTTTTTCTCGTTTATGGCAGAGAAGCCATTCTGCCGCCTCACATTCTTCTTCCTTCGCTTCAAATGTCACAAAAAGTCCAAGAAGAAGATTGTCCTCCTTTAGAAAGCCGCATTAACGCTTTGATGAAGTTGGAAGAAGTAAGAACCCAAGCTAAGCGCAAATTAGATCAACATCAACAATTGATTAAAAGCTGGTCCGATTCTAATTCTGCTTCTGATAGGAATTTTGAAGTAGGCGATCTCATCTTGAAGTGGGAGAAACCACACGAAGGAAAGGGTGAGCACACCAAGTTTCAAAACTTATGGCTTGGGGCATTTTTGATTGCTAAAAAGTTGGGTCCTAGTTCCTTTCAATTACAGAATCTTGAAGGGCAGTTTGACACCTATCCGGTGAATGGCCAAGCCCTGAAAAGATACTTTGCTTGATAACTACCATTGTATATTATGTAAATATTTCATTTTTGTTTGCATTTTTGTTTGCTTTCTGTTTTGGTTTTGATTTGAAAGGATCAGTTTTTTGTGTTTTTTGAAAAATACACATACCTATGCAGTGAGCCATTCAGACAAAGACCATAGAAAATTTTCTTCCCTGAAATAACTTCTGGAAGTTTGTACATACATCAGTGATGTATTGCTAAAATGATATCTATTATTTTGTTGTTTAAAAGAAGTTTACTGATTTCAATCTCTGAGCAAAGTTTGTCATGATCATCTATTATATTTTTATGCTATCCCTTTTTTGTAAAGGAATGACTCAAAAAAGATGTCTCCCTGTCGTAGGAAGTTGTTTTACAAATAAAACATTTCTGGAGCTGAATAAAGGACAGTGTTAAAATTTTTTGATGAGGTCTAAAAAAAAAATATGTTAAAATATCAAGATTATCAGCGTCACCTCACTCAGCTATCTACAAAAGAAAAACAAAATAAAAATATTAATAAGAGCTGTGGGAAGTTCTTGTAAACCCGCCGGGATACTGAACAGGTCTGCTGGCAGCAGGTAAATGCATGCATGGCACCAAGACAACTTCGTCGGGGTACTGAATAGGCTTGCTGGCAGCGAAGCATTGTCGGGTACACGAAAATCTGTAAAAAAATATGAGAAACCTCTTTAATGTCCTTTATTCTGATCTAGAACTCCTTGACAGGATAGAGATATCAGAGTAGGTTAAATGGAAACCTTGTTGAGGCTATGGAAACCTGCTGGCAGCAGTGACCATGCCAACAGTATTGAAGATTTTATCTTTAAAATCGTGACTTGCTGACCTTAAGACTGTTATTGGTTTTCATCTTTTAAAACACTGTTGGAAAAGATGGTAAATGATGATGTTTGTACGATTTTATGGTTGTTGTTTTTGAGTTGAAATTTTCTTTACTGTCCTAATCTGAATTTATTTCTTCTGACAGAGATAACTGCTTCTACCAGTGAGTCGCCATTGTTGGCAGCCAATTCAATTTTTTCTATTAACCTATAAGCTACCTACACCTATGTCTTCTAAACTTCAAATTGTCCTCGCATTTTTCAAATAGACGATATTTTCATTTCTTGCGACATTTGCAAATTTGTTTCCATTAAGTTTTCACGACTGTAAGCGTGAAAATTTCTCCTTTTGTGGTCACATTTTAGTTACTATTTGAATTGTCGCTATCTTTTTATCGATACCTTCTATGGCACTTACCTCTGGTTTATCATTATGTGGCTGAAAGCATTTTCGAACTATGCCTATTTGGACATTCTTATATTTGCATAACTTCATTTTATTAAACTTATGAGGCATTGAGATTTATATTTTTCGTGACTTGCCTAGTCATTGAATTGCATAGGGATCATGATTTATTGTTGTTTTTATATATATGATATGATCCTTATAATAATCTTTTTATGGATCTTGGCTTGTAAGTTTTATAAGTGGCAATTGGCACAATAGTTTAAAACGTTTGATTAAACATTTATATAATGGCGCGTGATTAACATTTGCATTGGTTACACATTGAATGTTCATGGTTTAAAAGATTATAGTTAAATGGCGCATTGGTATAACACCCACCGTTTGATTCTTTGGTTGGTCAAATGATAAGGTTTTAAACTATGCTATGATTGATTGAACAGATGTGGAATTCGTCGGTTGTACTTTGCCATAACTATTATGCATGGCAGTGAATAACTCCACCACCTTCGCATGCGCACATTAATGCTCCCCCTTTGATCGTTCATTGTTGTTAGACTAAGTGAATCTGCTCCTATGCATTGGTAAATTCGAATCAAACCCTTACCATGTGCTCGCACCATGGCCCCTATTGTGAGGGCTGAACCTAATGGGAGCTAGGCTCTATTGATGTTCGACAGTGCCTGCAGTGACCTCAAAGACAATGGGTGGCTCCCGTTTATATAGAAGTTTGAGGGTTTTAACCTCTGCGTAGCTCGACAACTCGCAATGACCTTTGATGGATGTCGAGCCAAGGTCAGCGATGTTCAATTGCAAATTGACGAGTAGTTTATCAGTCTTGCTATGGGTTTGCCTGCCACTGGACAACGATGGTCCAAGAATTGCAAAGTAGAAGAGTTCCCATGGACACTGCTCTTCCAGTCGCGTAAAGTTACCTCCTGTGATAAAGTTCTACCAGTGATCATGCTTAAACAACGCTGGCATGATTCATTGATGATAATCAAACAGTTTATCACCTGCGAAGGTCAGTACGGGTTTGTTTTCTTATACAACCTTCGTTTGCTTATGGTTTTTATGGGTTATCAGCTCAATATGCCATATTATTTGCATAGAAGCCTGTTTAAGATGTCAAAGAAATACAAAAGGAACCAGGATGATAGTAGCCTTTTTCACTATGGGCTGGTTAAGATTATTGTTGTCTGTCATTTGGGGTTACACGGAGATTGTTGGAGCGATTTTCTTGCTCTGAATGACTTTGAGGATTCGAACCCTCCATAGGTTGACAAACCTATGGTGAGCGAGGGCAAAACTGTACCCCCAGTACCCTACAGCATCCTGCTACCTAAACCCTCGACCGACTCACCTATCGACCTACCCCACACTGTGACTAAGAATGCTGAGACTATGAGCAAGAAGCCCAAAGACAAACCCACTGTAAACGCCAAAGGAAAAAAGAATGCCCGTTTAATTTCTCGAATGGCAAGGAACAAGCCAAAACCTCATGTCAAACTAAACCCTATTGTGTTGAGTGAGGACTCTGATTCGGAAGTTGAGTGTTTCTTGGCTAGTGAATACCCCTATTCAGAAGGTTTGTGTGCTGAACCCTCGTGTGACTTTGTGTCAAACCTACCCCCCTGCCTACAAAATGACCCTAACTACCCTGGCATTAAGCTGCCTTGTGAAGCCCCCAGTCATTCATCCAAACCCTCTCCTGCTCTGTCTAAACCTATAGTGCCACCCTGTGATCAATGTGGCTCGTGGTTAGAAAGATATTATCTTGTTGTGCCGATGCTACAGTCAAGAATTCACTTTTTGGAAGACCAGGTTGCCCTTCTTACCAGTCAAAAGGCTAAGTTACAAGCCACTGATAAAAAGAAAAGGACGACAGGCTCCATCTTGTTTAAAAATGTGGAATCAGCTACAACGGTCGTGAATTCTAAGTTGGCATAATTTGAGCAGCCTCACACAGGTATGTTTTGATATCGCTTGTTTATATAACGAATTCGAATTCGTTTTGAATAGTTATGTTAACAACATTGATTGGCTCTGTCACATTATATGCATTCTGTACATAGCTTTGCTTTGATTAATGGAAGTTTGTTTTCCTAGTTTAGCCTTTATTGGATTCTCATCGATTTGTTGGATCTTGGTGTGGATTTGATTTGATTTATTGAGTTAAAATGGATGCTCTACTGTCAATTGAAATCATTTGTATCTATTCTAGATAGGAGTCATTTCTCATATTTCAATTTTAAACACAATCACATTTATGTTCAATTTGGTTATAATGTATACGATATGATTGGCAACAGTTTTGATATGGTTAATTGTTACGGTTTTATGTTCCATATGACTTTCGATCAATAGGGATACAATTCGGATTATTTTCAATGTGATTCTATACACTTCACCCAAATCATGAATAGATTCAATTCATAACAATTATGATAAAATCCAGCCGATTAATTCGCATTGGTTTTCTGTTAACTTGACCATGTTATCAGTCGGATTCGTAATGGCAATGGATACTCTGTTTGACATTGATTTGCATACGAGATTGGATTCACGATCTATTTCTATAATTAAACTCCGTCGTGATTAGTTTACCCAGCTGCAATTATAACTTCTGTTGATTCTATTAAAATCCTGTCTATTGACTGTGCAAGAAATCTATCACGAATTTGGTTGGGTCGATGTTGTTACGTATGATTTCATTTGCACATAATCAAAACAGTTATTTCCATCTGTGTATTCGATTGAATGATATGAATCTGTTGTTATATCATTATAGCTATAACAAGTGGGAAATGGTTGTGTTGGATTAGATCGTATCTCATACGATATAACTCACTATTGATTTCTTTTGGATATGAAACAGTCTTGTTACTGTTTGACCCGATTTTATAGTAACAGTAAAACAGAGTATTCTTACCCCTATTTTCGATTGAATCACTTTTTATTATGTTTAATGTTGAAAGATAAAATCATTTCAATCTTAAGTGATTCGTTTTAAATGATCATTTGAAGAAAATTGGTTTTAATTATTTTAAAAAGATTTGATTTGATTTCGATTCTGATCCTGTAGGTTATTTTAGACTAGCTACAGAATCAGATTATTCTGTAGCTAAGTCTGTAAGATTAGATTTTTATTGTTTTTCTAATAAAATATCTTTCTAATTTGTTATTTTTTGATCTATTGCAGATGAATTCGAAATTGCAGTGGATTTGATGAGCAGTTAGGGGATATTTGAAATATTTCACTTGCATTTTAGTTTCCTAGTTTAGTTGATTTTGGGAATATCTTCCCAGATTATGTAAACAGTTTGATACTCTCCACGGGGAGGTTTTACCCTGTGGAGAAACTTATATCTACTTATTATTTTTGTAATAATATCATCCTCATTCGTGGGAGAACAAGGATATGGAATTTTAATACAGACTGAGGCAGAATTTGGTGTTTTGTTACAGCTTTAGCTTCTCATGATATCAATATTTTGTTTCATGTTATGTATATCAATTAGTATTTGGTTAATGACTACTTTAGCTATCTTAATCTTTTGTAAATGATATAATTTAATCACTGTAATCCATATCTGATTTCTTCTAGTGTTTAAAGAACATAACAATTGTTGATTCAGTTTATGAATGATAGATTTTTCTTCTTCATAAGTTGAATTATTAAGTATAAGTTTTTGCATAACAGGTTTCCCTTATTGCAGAGATTTATAAATCATATAATTGTCATGATTTTTTATGTCTTGTTTGTCCTGTAAATAACTCAAAGAGAAGTACAGCCTATTGTTTACGAGAAGCTTATGGATTAACCGGTGCAAGTTTCCTTCCTCCGACCAGCTTCGAATTCATCATACACAGGACAAATTAGGAGTGTTTCCCGGTCAGTTTTTCATTTGTTTGTTAGTACATTTGTTAGTATTTTTAGTTAGATATATATGTTTAATATATTAGATTGTTTAATTTCAGTAAGTTTTATTTCTTATTTATAAAAATCAATCAAAAATATATCTCGTTGTCTTAGGGAGGAATATAATGAGTTTTGCAGGTTTTAATTAAATCTGTAGATTGTTTATATTGTATATTTGTGAATAAGTTGTAGTATAACAAGTAGTTAGACAACTAATTATTAGAGTTAGTGTAATAATAATTAGTATATAGAATAGTTAGAGTAGTCTATAGTTAATTTTAGTTTAATTTATTTAGTAGTTTCATTTTAGTTAGAATAGTTCGTTTTATTTATTAGTTAGTATTAGTTCATTTTAGTTATTGTTAGTTAGTTTAGTTTGTTTTTAGTTAATTTGTTTTATTTAGTTTTAGTTAGTTTAGTTGTTTTATTTGTTTTAGTTAGATTAGTTAGTTTAGATTAGTTTTCTCTTTGGTTTTCCTAGGACCTTAGATCGGCTAACGGAGCCGCTAAACCCGTCAGGGTGGTTCATTCCAAATGGCTTGGGTTATTAGACAACCCCGGACCGGTTCCACTCTCTCAGTTGATGGACGGTCAATTTCGCCCGTCAACAGAGGTGAACACTCCGGAAGAAGTAGAACAACAATCTCCTTCAGTCATTATCTCGCAAACAACCACAACACAAGTACCAAAGGAGAAAAGACCCAGAAAGGATACTTCCCCTTCAGCCACAGAAATATCAGCTGAGGATTTTGAGGTATACACCAAAAGGATAAAAGCTAGTCATACAACTGAGACAGCTAGTGAAAAGGAAACCCAATCCACTACAATCACAAAAGGAGATCATTCACCTCTTATATCAAGAAACCGACAGATCTTGTCTACCTCTTCATCCAAGAAGCAAACTAACACCTAACTAATCAACCAGCCAAATCAAGGAGGTGCAAAGATGAGTATTTTTGAGAAATACAATATGATCAAGAATAAGAATCAAATGATGACCAACAACATGTATTCTCAGTATTGGAAGCAAACATCCATAGCACAACACATATTGTTATCAACTTTTGATACAGAGAAAGGAAGAATGCACTTGGCATTATTGCAGGCACAAGTACCCCATCCAAAAGAAATCACTGATTACAAGAGGTCTACAATGAAATTTAACACCAGAGACATACATCCAACTGATCACATGGATCTACATAGGCAGTCTAGAGAAATTATTTTCTCAACATTAGAGAATGCTTCCACTGCTATTGCTAAATTACAAGTTTCTCTAAGCAATGTTCAGACTCAATTAAAGTTCGAGAAGATATCATCTTTTGCAAAGGACAACATAATTAAGTCTTTAGAAGAATTGGTGCTCAAGATTGGGTATGACCCATCAAATGTGAAAGCATCTGAGGAGATGCTCAAGAAAAGGAATGTTGACATAGCATCTTCGAGGAAGAAACTAAAACTACCACCTACAAAAGACTCATAGGCCAAAGAGATGGCTGAGACAGAAGGTGAAAAGGAGGAAATGCTAAAATTAATCATGGAACAAAATGCACAAATAAAGGAAATGGAAGTAGAGGTGGAGAGGTTGGTAAAGGAGAAAGAATAGGAAACACCAATGGAATTCATCCCACTGAGTGCAGTTCCCCTTGCAGGAGTTATCAAAACAACTGTATCAACAACCACCATAGCAAAAATTCCATCAGCCACCCCACTGACAGCTCTAGAAAAATCTTTGGAGCTAGCAAAATCAATGGAGGAGATGACCCTGCAAGGAACATAAATCAATAGACTGAAGAAATAGGTTGAGAATCTCTAGGAGCTCAAGGCCTCCTACCAAACAAGCTTCAACATTGAAAGGCAAACCTCAGAAAATATCAAGCAGGAAATACAACAGCTGCAAAAGAAAACAGTGGGGGGTAAAACACTATCAGAAGCTAAGGGAAAAAATTGGTTGGATATCTCCAATTCCATAAATGAAGTCTTGCCTATGGTGCAAATCATGTTCGAGCAAAATGAACTGGTGTTGAGGAGAAGACAGGCTATCGACAAGATAAAAGGAGAGTTGGGGGAAATACCCATTGAAGAAAACAAAATAATTAGGTTTATGAATTCAAAGACCAGGGAAGAATTGGAAGACCTGAAGATTGAAGACATGATGGATATTATCCTCGAAGTCAAGAGGGTGTTGACCAAAAGAGGATTGATGTTGCATCTGGAAGAGAAAGTCTAGAACATGGACATCGGAGTTCAGAGGTTCTTCAGCAATATCAATGTCCTACAAAAGAAAGGTCTTCCTGGTTTAGTGGTGTTAAATGACAAGTTGATGACCCTTCCTGACTACAAACAAAAGATAGCTACAGTGGCCAAGGACAATTCTAAGTTCTTAGGGATACAGGGCAACATAACAAGCAAGGAATTCTTGGAAAATTTGTAGTCGGACCTCAACATACATCACAAAATCAAATATATTTTCATAGTCAAACCAACCTTTTCCAAATATATTGAAATGGATAAAAACTACCGAAGACTGCTCAAAGTCACCATTCCTAGTTAGATGAGATGGGAAGAGATGTGCAATTTGAACGAGTAAGAGATGATGTGTCCAATCTGAGTTAGCAAGTGAAGCAGTCAAAGTCATTTGAATGACTCACCAACAACCTTCCCCAAAATCATCATGAGAAATCTGACAGATCATCATCAGTTCCTACATTTTCGTATCTTGTTATCTAGTTAGTTAGATTTAGAATCTGCCACATCCTGATCATCAATGACAGGGTCGTTTGTAATTTTGATGATAAATACTTCAAACTTAAAAGTGTTGAGGGTTGATCTTTACGCCCAAGCAAGTTGTAAGAACTGTAAGTTTTATCAGAGATCTACCAGTAATAAAATGATCGTTTCACAGGATTCTCACGTGTTACCTGTTGGTGAAATTTTCTCATCTTTGTTGAATGTTTATCTCTCTCGGTATTCATTTTGTTTTTCTAAATCCGATCATTTGGAAGTAGCAAAAGTTGCAGAATTTATCCTAGTATACTTTGTTTCTGACTTTAAACGATCTAAATGTTTTCTTCTGATGTTATAATTAAGAAATTTTTAAATGCTTCTTGGTTATAATTTATTATCTCATCTTCTCTTCTTTACATCATTTTATGCTAAAGAATCCAGCAGTTGCATTATCCCACCCTGTGAAAATACCTTTTAAAACCTGTTAGGCAGTCTCAAATTTTATAAAACAAACCCCATAGCCCAATGGATGCGTAAGTGACATCTCAGCCATTTTATAAAAAACAAACAAATCGATCCTATTCATTTTAACTAGCCTAATATCTGAAATTTGAAACAAAGTTAAATATTACAGAGAGATCCCTCTTTGAAATTGGTAGTGCTAGATCCCAGTTTCGAAGTGGTTGGATAAAATTACCTTTGGTAAATTTCTTCTGCATTTCAACAACCTATTGGCATCTATAGAGTAATAACAAAGCGTAAAGCTATGATGAATTTAAGTTCTCGATTAAAAATATTGACTAAAACACATTTCTTTACGCAAGAGAATTATAGTAATGACAACGCAAGAACAATATTAATCTACCATTCAAAATAAATGCATATGTACCAGAGTCCAAGGTGACAACTCCAAGTCATTTTCATGTGTGTGCTCTGTCCATCTCTTGCTTGCTGACCGATGTTACTTCACCGGTACCTCCCAGCCAACGCTAGGGGTACTCTTCTTCCCCCTCAGCCCCCTGAGCCACAAAGGGGTCATGCACACTATACCAAAGAACAACTAGCTCCCACCTCACCTTCCAAAGTCGAGCTACCACTCATTACCCGAGCTGGGTACCCCAACTCTCAAAAGATAAGTCAGTTAAGAAAAAAATTCCGCAGCGTAACATTATGCATAAGGATGATCTCCACACTCCTCCTCCTCCATCCTTTTTATAGAGTTTCTAAGTGATTTCTTTTTCAAATTCCCATTTAATTTAATTCAGAAAAACCTCCCCCATACACATGTCACCCATCCCCCTAGTTGCACGAGAAATTAATTTTATTAATTATTTAATTAGTCCTATTTCCTTCACCCACCAAAAAACATTCCTAAAATCGCTCTTTGGTGTCCCCATATTCTCTTACACATTTTAAATGACTTACACCTTTACTAAATTCCTAGTTGAGTTCATAATTAGAAAGTTCTTAAAGTAAAGATTCCTTACTAAGTTAGTCCTTCAACTTTTTCCTTACGTTTCCCTTTTTCTTTATGTTTCCCCTTTTTCCCTTAGTTTTTTATTTCTTTTAAGTTTCCCTCTTTTCCATTTTTATCTAAAACTCAAATTAGCAAGTGTAGAAAAACCACCTCTCTCTTTTTAATTAATAAAATTTAATTAGCATATGTAGAAAAACAATCATTTCCTTTTTAAAAAAATGTAATCCCCTAAAGTAATTTGATTTTAATAAATTAATTGATTTTTTTACCTCCTTAACATCATATATTTAATTATTATTATTATTATTATTATTTTACCACAAGTATCACTTAGACCTAGATTTTAATTTCCTAGGTTGGGTGACATTTTTATTAGGGAGATCGTTTTTAAATCTTACTTGACACATCATTCATTCTAAGGCCATCTAGGTTCATTCACTAACAAATTAAAAATGCGACTTGTCGTTCATGATGCACTACATGCTCCAAGGGTGCCACTCGCCACTTTTTTTTTTCCTTGCATGACATGCCCTTTAGGATACACCACGTGCTCCAAGGGTGCCACTCGCCTCCTTCCATTTTCCTTGTGCGATGTGCCCTTCAGGACACACCACATGCTCCAAGGGTTCCACTTGCCTCTTCACTGACTTGGTAGACATCAAAAACCCATGGAGTCAATACTCTGCCAGGTGATCTTATGGGAGACTAAGGGCCTCTAAGTAATAAGGACCCTTCCTTATTGCGTGCCCCTTAGAATCATCGTGATTGACTATCGTAGTCTGCCCTCACGGTATCATGGGTCTTCTCAAACTAGGTAATCGTTAACCTACATTTCGAGCCATGGCAGGAGTTTTAGTAGGCTGGGGTAGGGCTGTTATCCACACCTCTCCCTCAAATATCTGGTTGTCCTACGTGACCCCTCTACTCCACATGTGAGTCTAGTCGGAAAGCTATGATTGGCCTGCATCATCAAAAAATCATGTAAGAAATAATAATCAATCCTCATAACATCTAATCGGTTGTACATATGTCATATCAACAACAATAAAACCCCAATAGTCCACTCGCTGACTCGATCGAGAGTCCAAGGGGTTTCATCGATGCTTGTACATCCTCGAGGTCTAAAGTCCTGCACACTTAGGAGGACCCAGTCAATAGCACCTATCTATGTAAATATAACAAAATTACATATCATCATATCTATAATGCCTCATAATCATAATCAAACAAGCAATAGTATAATAATCTATATCACCCGCAAGCAAGTGTCCTCAAAGAATAAGTTTGCTTAGTCCATGCAAGAGCAGGATGTTACATACACCCCCTCTTGGTTTAAACTTCATCCTGAAGTTTCACAGTATACATATGTCAAAATAAAGTGTATCACAGTATCATATGTCTATCTATCAAAAAGGAAATTGTTGGTGCATATCATATGCGTCCTTCTAGGTCGTCGAATGAGGACTATAGCTATCCCACTGGACCTTGCCCTGATCTACTATTCGACATCGTAGTTGTCGAATACGATGGTCTAGAAAACAATTCGGCTCTACCATGAGTGCCCCCTCATCTGATACCTGCAAGGAAATCGTGTCAATAACACGTGTATGGTCACTAATATAATGTCTCAAAACAGATGCATGAAAAACATCCTGCATAGGCCTAAAAAATTAGGCAAGGCTAGTCAATAGGACATGGGCCTCTCTTTTCCACAATATCGTACGATCCCATAAACCTAGTAGATAGTTTATCACCCTATCCAAACTTGATTGAACTCTTATGTGGTTTCATCCGCAAGAATACTTGATCGCCTCATCGTAACTACAGTCTTCACAACTCACATCGACATAACTCTTCTGCCAATCCTACACTTTCTTGATCCTTTGCCTTATAGTTTTCATTTAATCTTCCATTTCTTGGATCACTTCTAGTCCCACCAGGACCCTATCCTCAATATGATCCAACTCAAAGGCGTCTGACACGGTCACCCATAAAGGAACTCGAAAGGCGCCATCTTAATGGTGCTTTGATAACTGTTGTTATGTGTGAATTATACCAATGGAAAGAATTCTTCCCAACTCTTCAGTTGGTCCATCACGTACATGTGAAACATGTCCTCTAAGAATTGGTTTGTTCTTTCATCTACCTATTTGTCTCTGGGTGATACACAGTACTAAAGTTAAGTTGCGTTCCCAATGCCTCTTGGAAACTAGTCCAAAATCATCTAGTAAACATCGATCCTCGATCAGATGTAATCCTCTGAGGCACGCCATGCCCTCACAATTTTTCTGAGTAAACTCTAGCTATGTCCGTTGCCTGGTACGTCATATGCATAGGAATAAAATGGGCACTCTTCTTCAGAGTGTCCACTACCACAAAAATCAAGTCGTGTCTCCTTGTCATCAGTGGCAATGCAACAATTAAATCCATCGAAATGCCTTCCCATTTTGATTTAGGAATAGTGTTGGTTGTAGTAATCCTACTGGATGTCTATGTTCAACCTTCACCTACTAACATTCTAGATATATGGCCACGTAGTTGACTATGTCTACCTTCATTCCTTTCCATAAGAATAAGGGTTTAAGGTCTGCCCTCATATTTGTGACCCCCGGGTGAGCCGTGTACACTGCTCTGTGAGCCTCATTCAGGATCAAACTCCTCAACTCGTCGTTCTATGGTACATAAACTTGACCTTTAAATATCAATAATCCATCATTGTCCAATGTAAATCCTTCAAATATATTGGTACCATCATTGTGTTTTTTCCGATAAAATCCTTGACCTCTTTGTACTAGTCATCGTCGCACTGTAAAGTTAGTGTATTTACATGTAGATTTGTTTGAAGAGGCATTACCAAAAATATGTTTGGTCTCTGACTCAACGCATTAGCCACTCTATTTAGTGTTCCCTTTATGTAAGTAATATTGAAATCATACTCACTGAGAAACTCTGACCAACGTCGTTGTCACGTTTTCAGGTCACTTTGCATAAAGATGTTTTGTATTCCACGGTGGTCTGTTTTTAGTTCAAGTTCCCATCCAAAAAGGTAGTGTCTCCAAACCTTCAAGGCATATCTAATGGATAACAATTCCAAATCATGCGTCGCATAGTTCTCCTCATGCCTTCTCAACTTCCTCAAGATGTAACCAATCACTCGACCTTCTTGCATCAAAACTCTGCCTAAGCTTTCCTTAGATGCGTCAATGCATACCAAGAATTCCCTATCCATGTCAACAATATTTAGTATTGGTGTTGTTGTCAACATCTCCTTGATCTAAAACTAGTGATACCCTGATCTGAGGTCAGTCTTTGAAAACACTGTCTCACATTTCATCTGATCAAACAGATCATCAATCCTTGGCAACAGATACAGATTCTTGATCGTTGCCTTGCTCAATTGACGGTAGTCAATGCAGAGTCTCCACAACCCATCCTTCCTTTGAATGAAAATAACAAGCACACCCCACGGTGACACACTTGGACGTATAAGTCCCAGGTCCAACAACTCCTTTCAATTGCATTGTCAATTCCTGTAACTCCGAGGTTGACATCTGATAAGGTGTTCTCCCTATTGATTCATTCCCCAATTTTATGTCTATGGTAAATTCCAATTCCCTCTTCTACGACATCCCAGGTAACTCCTCTGGGAAGACGTCTACAACCTCTCTCACCACAGGAAGGTGTTGTAGACCTTTCGTTACTCCCTTCTCGTTTAATGCAAGGATCGCATAAATTTTACATCCCTTGCGCATACTCTTCTGTAGCTGCAAGGAAGAGATGAACCTTAGGGAGACTCCCTAGTTCCGACCTACAATCACGTGTCTCATTCCCTCATCATCGACCAAGCTCAATCATTTCTTCTTACAGTTGAGTATCACTTCATGCAATTCTAACCATTCCATACCAATCATGATGTCATAAGATCCTAAGATGGTGACATATAGATTAGTCCTCGTGGCAAAATCTCCCAGGTAAAGCCTACAGCTCGTAAACTTCCCTCCAACCTTATGTTTGGCTCCCGAAGCCATTTTTACAAGCTAAACTCACAACGTTTGACTACCTTTACCTTAATTATTTTTAGTGTTGCATGAGTAAGGAAATTCTCTGGAACATCAGGATCTATCAAAATACTAAGGGTCTGGTCAGTGACAGTACCTGACATCTCAATCACAGTCGACTAGTGCTCTACCTAGAGGTTATTCATTGCTACAAGAATTTGGTGGGCCTTGTCCAAAACTCTCTTGGTAGTGGGTCTGACTGATCCAGATGCCCCGGTCCTCTCCTTCAGGCAGCCATGCTAGTAATGTGGCTTCCCATAATCCAACACAATTTCTTCAGTTCAATATTCCTGGTAGCCGAAATAGAAGTTGAATTCTAACATTAAGGCCCAACACGAACTTGTCGACCTTAATTTTCTTGGTAAATTGGTGTGGAGAATGCAGAAGCATCTCCAAAAATGGAAATCATACTCGGGCATTATGCGGTCACCCTGTCCCAAGGCATTGAACTCGTTAAGCTGATGCTCAATGAATTCATCAGAAGATACCTCTCCAGGAACCGTTCCTTGAATAGTTCCCATGACATGTCTTCAACAACCATGTTCAAATGCGGCAGGAGCATCTTTGACCATAGAAGAGAACTCCCCTTCAGTTGAAGACTACCATGCAGACCTTCATGTTGGAAGTATAATCACGAAGCACAAATCACATCTCCATACTCTCCCACCATGCCTCGGTGGCTACGCCATCTGGGGCACCCAAGAACTCAGGAAATTTTACCTTCTTGAGTTCGTAGTGAAAGCTACCAGTACCGACTGGAGAGCATGGTGGACCCTCAGGTGGTGCTAGCACCCCAGCCTCAACTCTATCCAAACAATTGATCAGTGCCTCAGACATCCATTGAAATGACCTCATCAGCCCAACCATATCACCCACCACTATCTTCTCCTACCCGACAACTTGTTCGTCTCCCTGGGGGTTAGAACCCTCAAGCATGGATGCTACTCGAGGCGTCACGGCTCCTCCCCTATAACCCCATCGTCTACCTCTGCGACGTCCTGTTATCGAGATCACCGCATGGACACATTAAAGTTTTAATTAGCACTAGGTTATACTCAAAGGTTTGTTGTAGTGCAAAGAATGGTGATCCACAGTCGCAGGGTTGAACCCGCTCTGATACAATATGTAATGGTTCCAATCATTACCACTCCAAGCGATGTGAAAAGTGTAATTTTTTTTTATTTTTTTTAGGCAGGAAGGCAATGACAATACAATTAAACCACACCACCTGACGATGAACATCACACCCACAGATCAGGTAGCAGAAGACAATGACTCAACACACTTGCACGACATGCAACTAGACGAAACCTACATTAATCAAGATAGATAAAATGACTACTCGTCCGACACAAACAAGACAATGCCTACAAGCCAAGGGACAACATCAACCCCCCGACAGAGTGTCTTCATCGACCAATAACTAGAAACCTCTATGGTGCGCAAACCAAATGCATTAAGGTGTTACACAACCAAGTACCAACATCCACTACAATAGACGAATGCCCACATGGGGTAGCATAGCCTCCGACCAAGTTATCCTTCGTCTCTATCCATCCAGGGATGCAATGATCCCCTCACCAGGAATCATACCGTCACAAGGTGATAGGAGTGATTGTAACCATGGCACAACAAAACATTTCTAGACCCTTAACCCAAGCTAAATCCAATGAACTAAGAGACCGAATTAGCTATCCAAAATACCTGAAGACTATGCCCAAGCACCCAAGCAACCAGTCGACAAGATGCCAGGTGACCTCACTTAAATTAAATTGTGCTACTAATCGAAGGATTTCTAGGTTCCTACATGGAAACCTGAGTGGTGAATCAACTAATACCAACCACCATTTACAATTCTCCTAAAGGAACATGGTTGCGCGATTGCACCAACAATGATCTGAACATGATGTAATTTACACTGTTTAGATTTTGTTCTCTTACTAAAATCTCTTATCATTGGAAAACTTCGTCACCAAAATAAATTCTCATTAAACAAAAACTTATAAAGTTCCTTGTAGGAAACTTCTTCAAGTTAGGACTAACTCGACTCATTAGTTTAGTAGCTCGTGGATTTGATCTCAAGTGTTGCTTCTGATATCAATCATTGCAATCTTCTTAAGCCATCTAGTCCATGGAAAATCATGTACTAATGATAGTTATTGATACTTGGGGGTTATGGATGGTGATTAGTTTGATTCCACCTTTTATATTGTTATTAAGATAATGGTATGGTAATGGTTGACTTGATTATTAACGAGACTCATAATTTAACTGAGTGAGATATGAAATTTTTGTGACGAATACTAATTTAGATTTCCTTCAATAATGAACATATTTGTATAAGCACCGCTAAAATAAGATGTTTGTCACCCTCCTATTGGAATCGTCTGTAAAATACAACTACAGGTATAACACTGTATAAATATGCTTTCACAATCTATCGAATGTTTAGACTAAAAAAAATATAAATTAACTAAATTAAGGTCACAACCAAATCCTGGCGTCCCTTCCACCCACTAGGTAAGGATCGCACCAATTTAATAAAAAAACAGAATCATTATTACAGGTGGACTATATTTCATGATTTCTTTCTATAAATAACCAAGAAATAAACTCGTTAGGTTCTCTCGAGCATTCTATATGGAATAGAATATCGGGGTAAGGCCAAAAGTCTAAGTCTATAAACTAAGCACCAACAACGAGTCAAGCACGCAAGGTATCGACAGTCACCTCCAAGTCTCAATGCCAAGCCTAAGTAGTGGATCGACACACAAGCATCAAGTCACAAGGGAGGAGCCCATAAAGGGGCATTCTAATTGCAAAACGATTCATGCTCAGCCCAGGGTTCGCTATCATTATACGCAAAAACGTTGTCAATTAATTAATGATAGTGTTGTCTGTTCAACACGCGAAAATAACACGGTCTAAAAAAAATGTTATTGCTTCAGATTAAAATAATTATAGCGTTGTCTTTCAATATGACTTCTTGTCTTTTAAAACTGAAATAATTATAATAGGATCTAAAAGATAATTGCGCTATCCAATAAATTAATAAAATCACCATTTATATGACCTATAAAACAAGGCGCTAAATTCGTCAAATACAGTCTGCAAACAATCGTTGCCTGCATAAGATCGGCTGTCTATATAATCATTTCCATAAAGATTATAGATGTCATGCATAATCAAATACATAGCATGGCGTAACAGTTAAATCGAAGGGAAGACACAATGGTTATCCAAAATCGCTGTCAAGAATGTATACCAGATACACGGTATCAATTATAACTCAGTCTCACCTTGTACACATCAAGTTCGTGGTCACTCTCATTTACATTAAATTCGCAGTGATAAAATTAAGTCGTTTTCCAAGACATACAATCAAATTCGCTGAGTTTCATCATAAATATTCGTTGGGTTGTATCAAAAATCGTTGTGTGCTTTCATAAAATTTCGTTGTGTGCTATATTAATAAATTCGTTGTGTTTTATCCTTTGCTACCAGGCAATTTGATACCAAGAAACTCGTTGTGTTTTACCATAAATATTCGCTCAGTTGCATCATATAAATTGTTGTGTGCTATGATAAAATTTTCAATGGTCATTCCATTTCTGAAAGCGCTACAAACAATGATTCTTTGTCTAAACAGATTGATATACATCACCTCCCACATATTCTATTATTAATAATAAATGCTAATTCGTGGTCAATAAAAAGGGGAAAATCGTTGTCTAATATAATGGTATTCGTTGTCTATAATAGTGATATATTTGTTGTCTAGAAATTCGTTGCTAGTCAAACAAATAAATGATACAGTAATTTAATGAAAATCGTGGGTAAATTCATGTTTTAATGAAAATGCAGGTAGCTTGTGGTTCAATAAAGATTTGGGTAAAACAGGGTTCATAAAAATGCAGGTATTAAATCAAAACATAGATAAGGAAGAGATCAAAACGTAGGTAAGAAATCGCAGTATCAAGGATAAGATCATAGTAGAATGAAAATCTAATGCTACTCAATAAATGCGCACTCAATACAAAACACATGGATTGGGCCTTCAACTCAGAGGTTATCATTCACAATGCAGAGACGAATCGATCAGAGCTGGATCAACAAAAACAAAAAAACATACCAAAGTTTAAGTAATTAAAAACAAAGAGAAAAAACAATGACAAGAAAATGCAAGACCAATCGTTCAACCATCAATCAATCAATGCAAAGAGAAGTACGGTAGATAGCTGGGAAAAATTATCATTTGTTCATCATCCATGCACAAAAAAGAAGGGCATTAGAATCTATAGGTCGTTGAACATCGAAGCGACGACCATCGATTTGTCTTCTGGCCGACTGGTCAGGCATGGACTGATGATCTAGGGATAAGGACAAAATATAAAGCATAGTCTCTTCATAATAATCAATTAAAAAAAACAGAACAGTCACAACAATCAGGGATCAAGTTCCCAAGGAAATCAATTAAAATGTAGCGAGAGTAAAGCTATAATGATTTTAAGTTCTTGATTAAAAGTGCTGAGTAAAACACATTTCTTTACACAATAGAAGTATAGTAATGAAAAAGAAAAATAAATATTAATCTACCATTCAAAATAAATGCATGCATACCGTATTCCAAGGTGACAGCTATGAGTCATTGTCCCATCCGCGCTCCATCCAGATACTGCTTACCGACTGATGTGACTTCACCGTTGCCTCCCAGACAACGCTAGAGGTACTCTTCTTACCCTTGAGCCCCCAGAGCCACAAATGGGTAACACACAATATACCAACGAACAACTAGCTCCCAGCTTGCGTCGCACTGTCGAGCTACCACTCATTACCCAAGATGGGTATCCCAACTCTCACAATATAAGTCAGTCAAGACAAAAATTTTGCAGCATAGCATTATGCATAAGGATGATCTCCATACTCCTCCTCCTCCATCCCTTTTATAGAGTTTCTAAGTGATTTCTTTCCCAAATTCTCATTTAATTTAATTTTCATTAATTTAATTCATAAAAACCTCCCCTATACACATGTCACCCATCCCCCTAGTTGCACCAAAAATTAATTCCATTAATTATTTAAATCCTCCTATTTTTCTCACCCACCTAAAAGCATTCCTAAAATCAGTCATTGGTGTCCCCATATTCACTTACACATTTTAAATGGCTTACGCGTTTACTAAATTCCTAGTTGAGTTCATAATTAAAAAGTTCTTAAAGACAAAATTCCTTACTAAGTTAGTCATCCAGATTTTTCCTTACGTTTCCCTTTTTCTTTATGTTTCCCATTTTTCCCTTAGTTTCCTTTTTCTTTCAAGTTTCCCTCTTTTCCCTTTTTATCTAAAACTTAAATTAGCATGTGTAGAAAAACCACCTCTTTCTCTTTTTAATTAATAAAATTTAATTAGCATATGTAGAAAAACAATCATTTCCTTTTTAAAAAAATTTAATCCCCCAAAGTAATTTGATTTTAATAAATTAATTGAATTTCTTACCCCCTTCTCGTCACATGTTTAATTATGATTATTATTATTATTATTTTACCACAAGTATCACTTAGACCTAGATTTTAATTTCCTAGGTTGGGCAACATTTTTATTAGGAAGATCGTTTTTAAATCTTACTTGACACATCATTCGTTCTAAGGTTGTCTAGGTTCATTCACTTACCAATTAAAAATGTGACGTGCCCTTCAGGACGTAATACGTTCTCCAAGGGTGTCACTCTCCACTTTCCATTTTCCTTGCGTGACGTTCCCTTCGGGATCCACCACGTGCTCCAAGGGTGCCACTCGCCTCCTTCTGTTTTCCTTGCGTGACGTGCCCTTCAAGATGCACCACGTGCTCCAAGGGTGCCACTCACCTCTTGACTGACTTGGTAGACATCAAAAACCCCTAGAGTCAATACTGAGCCAGGTGATCTTGTGGGAGACTAAGGGCCTCTAAGGAATAAGGCCCCTGTCTTATTGTGTTCCCCTTAGAATTATCATGAGCGACTATCACAGACTACCCTCATGACATCGTGGGTCTTCTCGAACTAGGTAATCGTTAAACTACAATTTGAGCCACGACGTGAGTGCTAGTAGGATGTGGTAGGGTTGTTGTCCACACCTCTCCCTCAAATCTCTGGTTGTCCTGCGTGACCCCTTTACAACACATGTGAGTCTGGTCGGCAAGTTATCGTCATCCTGCATCATCAACAAATCATGTCAACAATAATAATCAATCCTCATAGCATCTAATCAGATGTGCTTATGTCATATCAACAACAATCAAACCCCAATAGTCCACTACCTGACTCGATATGGAGTCCAAGGGTTTTCATCGATGCCTCTGCATCCTCGAGGTCCAAAGTCCTGCACACTCAGGAGAACCTAGTCAATAGCACTTTTCTATGTAAATATAACAAAATAACATATCATCATAACCATAATGCCTCATAATCATAATCAAACGACCAATACTATAATAATCTGGATCACCCAGAAGCAAGTGTCCTAAAAGAATAAGTTCTCTCTGTGCGCACGAGAGCGGGATGTTACACTAAGTGTACTTGGGAATAAATTTCCATTTTTAGAAAATTTGGATTTGGAAATTATTTTCCATTAATGGAAAATCCGAATTTGGAATTTGATTACTCTAATTAATTATTTATGACTATTGGGAAAATATTTGACTTACCCAACTAACTTCTTTGAACGTGACACGTGTAAAGGATAAACTTTTTTATAAATTAAATCATGGAAGACAAATGGAACAACTAAGTTAAAAACAACTGACCATGACTCCATGAGTCAGGAACAGATTTGAGTTGCCTCAGGGCTGATTTTTACAAGTGGTAAATAAGGGATTTGACCACTAGTAGCCCCTAAAAATCAAGGATAAGATGCATATAAATACAACATATGGAGGAGGCATGGCGCTGCTTAGTATGTTGGGGGAAAGGAAACTACTTGATGTTATGAACACTGTTGGTGTGAGGCAAGGGAATTTTTGATCCGTGGAAGGTGGCTGTGGCTAAAGAGAATCACTTAAGTTTTCCCTTATGGACTCATGGTCAGGTTAGGGGGCGAATAGAGCAAGTAAACTTGGTTGTTCTATTCTATGTTTGGGTGGAAGGTGGTTGTTCCATTTGTGTCCTAGCA
Organism: Picea engelmannii; assembly: GCA_009831015.1. Taxonomy (NCBI): domain Eukaryota; kingdom Viridiplantae; phylum Streptophyta; class Pinopsida; order Pinales; family Pinaceae; genus Picea; species Picea engelmannii. Next base: position 449,730 of record ML780497.1, on the reverse strand, counting down.
TCAATTTCAAATATGTACCTTTACTTGCATTTCTTGTTAATACTTTGTTCGATTTTTAATTGTTAGGAATGTGATGGGTTATGTGATGTTAGTATATACATATATATGATATCACTTGGCAAAAATAATAGAATTGTTGTACGTTCTATAAAGAATGAATAGGGTTATATATATATATATATATATATATATGATTGAATGTATACATTTAGGTATTCATACGAAAGAAAATGATAGAATTGTTGTATGCTACTGTTATCATTAAATATGGTTATACATCTATGAACAACTTTGTATATATATTTATGTGTTCATGCAAGAGAAATTATATAAATGGTTATAGGTTTTCTATGGGTTATTAATATATATATATATATATATATATATATATATATATATATATATATGGTTGTATAGGCATATATTTGTTCATGTATAAAGAAATTTCCTATTGACCATTGATTTGGATATATGTATGTTGAATTACAATTTCAAATTGTACAAGTGCCATAAAGAACAGATAGAATGTATAACAATCCACTTTTATATTTACATATTTCCTTATGTCTATAACCACAAAAAACAATTATTCAATAGTGTACAAATGCATGGTAAATCAGTTGTTACATTCAAATAATGTTGTTCAAAATGGTTTCAAATAACTTGTATATTCAATTAAAAATAGTCACAAACAATCTGTGTGTCTATTTGAACCAATTCAAATGATTATAGTGACCATAGGCCAAAGACTCCATTAACACTTGTAGACAAAATATAGGAAGAATGGAATAAGTGTGTATGCCTAGATCGAAACTCGAATACCTTTCCAAGCTAGAGGACTTTCCTTGATTTGCTCCCCTCAATTTCTGTAAACCTACAAAGGAGAAAAATGATAGATTTAGTGAACTATTCTAAGTATTTTAATGGAAAACAAATAGTAAACAAGATGAGACAATACTTATCTTGAGTCAACATAGAATCATTTTTCCATCGGCACTTGTGCAACGATCTACCCACGACCCAAAGGGGGAGGAGTGCACCTAAAATCAGTTGATGGGTACCCTCACAAAAAAAGACAGAGCCCCATTGGTAATTTATTGCAACTGTAATTAATAATTTTATGCACAGAGTATAAGCAATAAGTTACACAATGTTAAACCCACAGGGGTGCGATTATTAAGAACCAAGCATCAATATAGCATAGAAAAACCTCAAGAAAAATACTCAACGCCTTGAAAAAGAGATAATTTTAGATAATAAGCCTCTTCAAGGGGGAAACCTCCTTTTACCCCACTTAAATGTTCAAGTACAATATGATTCAAAATGAAAATGTCTCCTTGGTATATATAGGAGACTAGGAGGTATAATTACAACTAATGGCCTAAAGCCAACATAAATAAAATAACATTACTAATCTAATATGCCCCAATTAAGGGTTAATGAGCCAATATTAGGTCTTAACATGCCCCTCCCCTTGAGACAAGTGTTGTCCGCAATGCTTGAGTAACTTTGGATGCTTCTGTATAAAAGACTCATCTTCCCAAGTGCAATCTTCAACCGATAGTTTCCTCCATTTAATGAGATACTCTGAAATGGATCTATTCCTCAGTTGGTGAATTCTTGTGTTAGTGATGGCTTCAGCCTCCAATATGATTTTTCCTTCCTCGTCAAGTTCTTGCAATATAGTTTGAACTAGGATCTTGTCGCCTATAACCTTCTTTAAGCATGAAACATGGAAAACTGGGTGTACTTGTGAAGATGCAGGCAGCTCCAATTTGTATGCCATAGTACCAATCTTTTGCAATACCTTATAAGGGCCATAGTACTTTGGTGATAAT
>ML780497.1:421099-443916 GCA_009831015.1 Picea engelmannii | reverse complement strand
GGTCTTCAAACCAAAGTTGGAGTTTCTCCATTCTTGATTCACCTTCCTTGTGTCCTCATCATGAATTTCATGGGATGCATTTTCACTTTCATGTGTCTTCTCTGTTACAAAATTTTTCAATACTTCCATGATCTCCCCTTTTATTCCATCTATCTTAGTATCCAACTTAGCTTCCATTGAATCCATCTTAGTATCCAACTTAGCTTCTATTGAATCCATCAACTTAGCTTTCATTGAATCCATCTTATTTTGTAGTTCATTTATGTCCCTACACATTTCTTCACCTTCATCAAGAGTCCAATTAGGATTTTTTGGAGGCTTATTTGGTGTAGAAGGTCCCTTTTTCGGTGGAATGTTGGCCAAGTATCACTTTTTAATCTTGATTTTGAGGCGGTTCTGCTAGACAATATTTATTCTGTTCTATCTCCCAAGTTTCGGCCCTTCTGGGTATGAAAATTTCTAATAGGTAGTTCTCTGATATTTCTTCTTTACAATGCCACAGGTTTGATCAAAATTGGATGTTCCAAGTGGAATTTACGGTAACTTCCTCACAACTTGCTGATTTTTGGCCTTTCCAAGAGATCTCACTTGTATAGCATGCCCCACACAAATGATTGATATAAAATTTTGAAACTCGCACCCAAAATACTACAAACTGTTCACAATCCAATGAAACCAGTCCCAGTGAATTTGGATACTCTAGCAAGAAGTTATGATTGTTTTACCTGGAACACCTTCTTGAGACTAGTCAATAGGACTAGTCAGATACCCTATCTTACACAAGGTGTATCCACAAATTTAAGATGACCCAGAAGATGAAATTTTTACCACATATACCTTACTAATTTATGTAAATTTTCTCTAGATTTTAGGGTATGAAACATTACAAACAAAAATTTATAGCGAAAATTCCGCAATGACTCATTTCAGGATGATTCCATAACCCTATCTTGTACAGGCTGTATCTCCGAAAGTATAAGGCCTCAAGAGCTTAATTTTGAACCCAACATACCTTGATCTGTCTACTAAATATCCTCCAAGCCGTTCCTTTTGAAACATTGTAGAAAATAAATTATAGCGAAAATTCCACGGTGTCTCAGATGTAGCAGCGAAACCCCAAGACCTTGAGCTCTGATACCATATGTTAAGAACCAAACATCAATATAGCATATAAAAACCTCAGGAAAAGTACTCAATGCCTTGAAAAAGAGATAATTTTGGATAATAAACCTCTTCGAGGGGGCAACCTCCTTTTACCCCACTTAAATGTTCAAGTACAAGATGATTCAAAATGAAAATGTCTCCTTAGTATATATAGGAGACTAGGAGGTCTAATTACAACTAATGGCCTAAAGCTGACATAAATAAAATAACATTACTAATCTAATATACCCCAATTAAGGGTTAATGAGCCAATATTAGGGCTTAACAGCGGTCTAGTGGCCAGTAGATGTACCATTAAGGCGTTCATGTTGTTAAAGTAGGTCACAAGTTCAAACCTCGTCTTATCTAGAGACCAAGCTTGCGGGCAGTGTGGTTATCCCTAGGGGTTATAAGGCAGCCAACAGGGATTCAACCCCGTGTCACGCGACAGCCAAATACCGCCATCATTATTGATTCCCCTAGATACAAAAAAAAAAAAAAAAGTTACACAATGTTAAAATAAACACATAGAGCACAGTTGTGAAACCCCACAGAGGGTAAAAAAATGCCTTGTATACACATAAGTTATAAATTATACAGTGTTAAAATAAACACATAGAGCACAGTTGTGAAACTCCACAGAGGGTAAACAGTGACATTGCATACCCAGAGCTAAACTATAAAATTACACAGATTTAGAATAACTCACACATAGTTAGAATAACTCACACAGACCACAGTTGTGAATCCCACAAAGGATAAAACAATGCTCTTGTATATGTATAGAGCGTAGGATTACGATTTACACAATGGTGTATAAAGTAAAAGGAACACAAAGGAATTAAGACAGAAAATATCACAGGCTCAGTTATGAATTCCCCATATGTGTAAGTAAATTTCTGCATAGAGAATTAAATTATGAGTTATGCACACAGTGAAATAACAAATTCCCACAAAGCCATATCAATTACAATTCAAAGGGATTTAGACAGAGTACGAGAAGTGTTCTACCATACTGCTTTGTGTAAACTGAAGTAATTTATGATTTTCTATTTAAAACAAAGAGGGAAATTTACGAACAGAGGTTCAGGGCTGAGATTTATACATGTAATTATGCTATATAAAAATACAAGAGAAATTGATGAACAGAAGGCCAATGTATGATATATATGTATATTGATCATTTCCTATGAAAACACAGAAGGTGAAATTATGAACCAGAAGGTGAAAATAGCCCGATACATATTCATTTTACAAACACCGAATGTAAATTACAAGCAGAGGGATTAATCGTTGCCCCATATCTATTGTCGTATGGAGCTCAAAAGTTAACTCACAAAACATAAGACTTATTGTTTCATTGCACACAGAATGCGAGTTATGAAATAACCATGGAAGGATTGTTGCCACACTTTTTCACGAATCTACACAAATTGGTAAATAAAAATACATGGATTGAATCTACGAATCTCATGGAGGGTCTATCCTATATATATATATATATATATATATATATATATATATATATATTCACATAGAGATAAATCAGGAATTCCACAATGCTATAACACGAAGTGTTACTCGAATAAACTATAAATTTTTCTTACGCAGGGTATCCATTCAAATGCACACAAATATATATATATATATATATATATATATATATATATATATATATATATATATTCACGGAGATAAATCGGGAATTCCACAGTGCAGTAACACGAAGCGTTACTCGAATAAACTATAAATTTTTGTTACGCAGGGTATCCATTCAAATGCACACAAAATGCTAATATAATTGCTAGGAAATATTTACAAATTTTGCAGGGTTAACATTCCACACAGTTCATATATTTAAGGATTTCCATAGTGAATAAACAAAATTACATGCGTAAGTGATAATGGTTAACAATGTCACACAGTAGAAGCAAGAAAACACGAAAGGAACATTGAAGAATCAACCAGTAAGAATAACTCTAGGCCATGGTGGAACCCTGGGAGACAACACCTACGAAGGTGAGATACCAATATATTTCTAACCCTCAACGGTTCCCAAACAAGTTTTATCCACGAGGGTTACATAAAAAAATGAAGAAAAGAAGTTCAGGTTTTACCTTGTGTAGAGAGGGACCCGACTATTGTTCACCTCCCATATTTGTTTACCAGGGAGGAGTCTATTTCCAAGTCGCTAACCATACACAAGAGTGGAGACATAGGGGATGCGCAGAGGCCAAATCGCACATAGGGAATAGGAAGGTTTTTTGTGAAGCCAAAGGGAAACAATGAACGAATTAACTTCTAATACCCTACAAAGGAGGAGTAATGGTCGATGGGCACCCATAGTACTATGGCCATGTGAAGACTCAGATATGGCGAGCTCGCATTGGGCGTGACTATCTAAGCATCTAGTATGATACATACCTCTCTTAAATGAAATAGCCAATGGTAAATTCTTGTAGACTGATATGAAAACTGCCATTAACATGGCTTTCAAACCTATTCAATGCTCGAACTTGTCATAATTTGGGTAGGGTTAACGTTGTTAGGTATAGGTTTGGACGTGGAACAATTGTAGAACCATATGCATTATGGAGTATTATATGTCAATGTCTACATTAGAATAACAACCTTATAACAGTTCTCATGTATCGGTATCACATGTACGCATAACAACTACTCAACGTGCTAGGATATGAATTACATTGTGGTGGAATTATATGTTATAACGATACGAATTTAGGAATAGTGCTAATGTGTAATAGTTCCTATGATCTATGATACATATATAATGGGTATAATATATATAACTAGTAAGGTTTATATCATATGCTAAATTGAATAAATATATGTGTGTGTGTGTGTGTGTGTGTGTGTATTGGTATATGCTAAGAACTCCATATGTGGGTTTATATATGGGTAAGTGTTAAGATTTACACCTAATGGTTACATATTGGTATGTGCTCAAATATATATATATATATATATATATATATATATATATATATATATATATATATATAGAAATAATGTCAATGTTATGATATGCATACTATAATCGCTAAATGGACACGGTAAGAAATACAGGCATTATTTTTTATAATACAAACATTATGGATAGATTGTATGCTAGTCTATTGTCCATAGATAGTACACATTGTAACCCTTTGATAGGATGACTTACTTAGACAAGATAGTTATATTGATCGCGGTCATATTAAATACAAATAGGTACATGTTTTAATCTAGTAGCGACAATAATAAAGTTATGCTTGAACAATTATTGAAGATTCAAGGAGTTTTAATGTCCCTAACAAAAAACAATATTTGGTAATTTTGGGGTACAGTACATTCTTGAACCCCAGATTAACTAGTTTATTTCCCCCTTTAGTATTATATGTATTAGAGTGATATCATTCCTTTTAAAACCCTTTGCCATGTTATGGAAAGGGGCTGGTTTGAATCCTTTCTTACATTGGTTCATTTTATCATGTTTCTTTTCTTTCCATGCCTTGGGAATTTCAGATCTTTGTTTGTATTGATCATAACACATTCGAGCCTTTCTAAATACTTTATTTAAATACTTAGGATTATCAAATCCAATCTGTTCCTTGTAATACTATTGCATACAACTTAAGAACCTTTGTATCTTTACCTTATCTTCTTTGATGTATGGTAAAAACCTCAACAGATCTAGAAATTTATTTATTAGATCATCCATAGCCATTTGTCCTACTCACAGTTCATAAAATTCCTTAGTTTTTCTTTCGTAATAAATTTCTGATAAGTACTTCTTCTTGAAATACTTTTTGAATTCTAACCATTTCATTTGTTTTTCTTTCAATCCCTTTGTTATTTTCAGGTCTTGCCAGCATATACTCTATTTTCCCTTTAAATTATAAATGGCCATTCTAACTTTCATATTACTAGAATAGTTATAAATTTGTAAGTATATCTTTATATATAATAGCCATTCTTTATCCTCCTCACCAATCCTTGATTCTCCATCAAAGGTGGATGATTTTATCTTTTTGAACTCACCTTCTAGGTGGTCCACTTGTTTTTGTTTCCTTCCTGTAGATGCTTTGTTTTTTTTCGTGTGTGTGTCTTCGGAAGAACTATCCTCTATTTATTTGTCATGAATAGAGTTCTTAGAGGAATTTTTTCGGACCTATTCTTCTCTTTCATTGTCTTTTGGACTCTTCTTAGTTACTATACTGCGTAGCAACATTTCATTTATTTCTAGCTGTTCTTCCTTTGCTTTCTTCAACTTTTCGTTATTTTCTTTAAATACTTGTAGTTCCACGATAAGGTTCCTCGCCATTTCCAATACTTCGGTGGTTGAATTTCCTTCACTTTTATGTTTTGGATCTCTAGGAATTTGTTGGTTTTTATTCCCCTCAAGTTTGTCTCATTCCTCATTCTGTGCTAACATTTTCACAAAAGACAATTTTTTTTGTTTGTAACTATAAATATGTTCGTTAGATTTTTCCTTCAAAAACAAAATGAAATTCTGGTGTTACCTTGAGGTCCAAGTGTTGTAACCTATAACTTTGATACCATATGTAATGTACCCAAAATTTCATTAAAAAACATTGTAGGTGAAAACTAAAGTCTATTAATTCATTGAAATTGCTCATGACCCAGAAGGTAATCATTATATATCTTATTCCACTATTGTATACACATATCCATTTTACTCCACTATCATTATCCATCGTATAGGGATAAAAGATATTTAAATTCAACCTATCTCTTACAGTTATACTTCGTCATAGCATCGTTATTAGATTAAAATCATACATTTATTTGCATTGAGGAATTAGTGGCTAGGACTGTCAAAGTCCATAGCCTAAGCACTAGGGTTACACCAAACCATGTTATCCATATTATAATAGGTAATAAAACTATGTTACAAATCATGTAAGCGATATAATACATAACAACAAAGTTTAAAACATTAGTGAACACAATGTTGAACTAAAGGACATAACTATCCAAGTCAAAACTCTGTGTGCTAGGGTTTGTAACACCCACAACAATGTACCACTTTACCATGGTGTAATGAACTATATTTAAAAAAGGTATATACGATATGCATACAGTCCTAAAGTGGTAACCCTATGCATATAATAATATTACCTAACCAATTTATGGTTACACATATACCACACAACTTTTAAGTGGTTCGTAAACAATAACTGAGATGGATGCTAGTTCGGTCTGAACATAGGATATTATAACTACATGCATTTATGCTAGGCTGGGTCCATTAATCGTGATCCATCTACCAATACTCTCTATACCTGACACAACAGAGGATTGTCCTGTATGGGCTTGTGAATTCAAATGGTTTGACATGGCAAGCTATGGGGTGGTGTACCTTTCACTCTACTCCACTACCGAGGGGCACAACGTCCCATTACGCCCTTCGTATTTGTCTCTGTGGACAGTGGTAGGATTGGTTCTTTGGCAGAGTTTCCCACAGGCAAGGTAAGTAACTAATCTAAAACCTATTTTCTCTGTGCAATTGAAGCTTTATGCAAACATTATTTATGTAACGTATTATTTGTTCCCAAAATGTTTTCGGTGCAACGCATTATTTATGCCAAAATATTCGTTGCGAAATGAATTATTTATGTCCAACTCTTCTATATTCAATGCATTATTTATGTCCAAATGTTCTCTATACAATGCATTCTTTATGCCAACATTTCCTTTGAAATGTATTATTTATTCCAAAGCATTCTCTGTGCAATGCATTATTTATTTCTAAAACTATTCTTTGTTGGGTGCACGCATTAACTGAGTAATTCCTTCTCTTTTTGTACACCAATACATCTTTGAGGTTCAATGTCACATACTTTATTCTTTTCTTTTGTTGTGAGAGTTGACATCGTATGATAAATTTCCCCTATTTTTGCATTTCACTCCAGGCTCCACCGTGTTAAATATTTTCATTTGGGAGTAAGTTTATCACTTGGTTTTATGGGCTTACTGTGTTTTGTTTCAACTGGCTATCAATATTCAAACCCGTAACCCTTCGGGGATCCTTTGTAATGATCCCAAGCCAAATTCTTTCTTGGAATCACTAACTACTACTAATTTATTGAGTTATTAAGTGCATACAAGATTCATCAACACATGGAGATCACAATATATTCAAGATGTAGAAGCACAAGAAAATATCTGACCTTTTTATTATGAGCAATGTAATATCAATACAATAGATGGCCGATCTAGCATAAACCTCAGATGGTCGTACAAGCAATAGATATGAGCTGCTACAAAATGCTCCCGACAATACAAAATAAGCCTCTAAAGCCTGGCTATACAATGAAGACTGAATCAAGCAAATCTGAACCGTACTAATGCTCAGCCTCCAAGCTAGAAAGTGCCACATCCTGCTAGAATGTTGAAGCCCTCAGTAATTTTTCCCTACTACCAAAAGTGTCCAATTATCCCGAGAAATAGGCCAAATGATAGATCGGGCAACTATAAGGACAACCTAGATGTCCAAATTCCCAAATCCACACTCAAACCCCGTAGATCTGAATTCCCCGCTGAATGGTGTGCCCCACTAGATGACTAAAACCCTAGTTGGTTCGGCCCTAATGAAGGAGGCCTCCAAATGCTCTGAAACTCTCCAAGAATATAGATCGAGCTATGAGAATCCTGTGGGAGAAGTTTCAGAATCAGATCTCAAGCAGATCTCCCTAGATCTGAGTTTTACTGAATCACAGGATGTCCCCTATGGCTCCAAGACGTCCCAATCTGCAGACAAATGTAGAATGATGATAACTCTCCAGAAAAGCCCTCAAACTGATGATCCTTCCCCTGCAACAAAACCCAACTGTCAGAATGGCCCCAGGCCATTAAGATAACCTGGATTGAGCCTCCCTCTATATGTTGGTGCGCCCTTGCTGGAAACACAAGAACAACATGGCCTACTACCTTTTGAAGCGCTAGATTGAGATGGGCTGAGACTAGAATGGTGTGGAGGAGTATTTCATCCTCGAGACCAAGATGTGGAACAATGTGAGTGCATATTTCACCACTGAGTTGTTCACAAGGGTTTGTACAACAAAACCCCCAAACTGAATGCTCAAGAGTAATAGAAAATGATAATCCAAAACCAGAATGAGTAATAGGTGCTCCCCAGCCTCTTACTTATACTTTTCCTTCTAACTCTTTGTTGAGTTAGGTTAACTCCCAGGGTTAATCTTCTATTCTTCTATTGAGTTATCTTTTACTCCTTTATCCTTTTCCTTTCTTAAGTCAACTTAAAAATATAACTTTTAACTTCTTGACTTTTCCCCCCCTCAGTGTGAGACTATGACCTAGTGGGGGTGCCCAGGCCACTGAGTCTCCTCATCGCCTCTCTAAGAGGTGGGGGACATTACAATCTCCCCTGATTGAAATTGATTGTCCTCAAGCAATTCCAAACCTGCTTCTCTAACCACGTGCTCTTGCTCCCAAGTGGCATCCTCAATGGGTAAATCCTTCCACCTAATCAAATATTCCTTGATGCTTTGGTTTCAGATCCTCTTCTCTCTGACTTCTAACACCTCCTCTGGAATCAAAATAAGTTGTCCCTCCTCATCCATGGGAGGTAATGCCTCAATAGGCTTGACATGTTGACCGAGGGCTTTCTTAAGGCACGAGACATGGAAGACATTATGAATTTTGCTACCCTGTGGAAGCTCCAGCTCATAAGCTACTACCCCTATCCTCTTGTTGACTCTGTAAGGTCCAAAGAAACGTGGTTGCAGTTTCTCCACTCCAGTTCTTTTAATGGAGGCTTGCCTGTATGGTTGCAACCTCAAATATACTAAATCGCCAACCTTAAAGGTATGATCAACTATGTGCTTGTCTGCTTGGACCTTTTGCTAGTGTTGTGCCCTCTGTAAATGATCCTTCAATTCCCTGAGAATGTCTTGGCTCTGTTGTCTCCAATCCTGTTCCATCGGAGCCCTGCTGTCACCAAATACAATCTCCACAAATGATAAAGGATCATAGCTATATAAATCTCTGAAGGGTGACATGCCAATGGACATATGTTGGGTGGTGTTGTAGCAATATTCTCCCAAATGTAACCATCTGACCCATGCTTTATGTTGTCTGTTATGTAGTTTTTGAGGTAACCTTCCACCCATTTGTTGACTATCTCAGTCTGACCATCCGTATGAGGGTGATAGCTAGTACTAGGAGTTAATGTCGTTCCCACTAATCTAAACAACTCCTACCAAAAATTACTCATGAATCTGCTGTCCCTGTCACTGATGATGGTTTTGGGTAGGCTGTGTAGTCTGAACACCTCTCTGAAAAATAATTCGGCCACCTGTGTTGCACTGAAGTCTGTGGCTATGGGAAAAAAGTGTCCAAACTTCGTCAACCTGTATACCACCACAAAAATGCAATCTTTCCCCTGTGTTCTGGGCAACCTGGTGATGAAATCCATCGATATACTTTCCCACTTCTGCTCTGGAATAGGTAGGGGCTACAACAATCCTGCAGGGTGCATGTGCTCATCCTTGTTTTCTTGGCATGTAGTGCATTCTTTGACATGCTTCATCACATCTTCCTTGAGGCCTTTCCATGAAAACCTCTCTCTCACCTGCCTGTACGTCTTACTGATGCCCTCATGCATGCTACAGGTGAGTTATGACATGCATGCAGGATCTTAGCTTTGAGAGCTGATCCAGGAACTAAAAATATCCGACCTTTGTAATAGATGAGGTCATTTATGACCCTAAAGTTGTCATCCTGTATTTTCCCATCCAACAGTTGAAAAACGAACTGATCCATTGCATATTCCACTATCAAGTGTTCCTTCCAGTCGACTGACATACCGGACATGGAAAAAATGGATGGCCTTCTGGATAATGAATCAACCACTACGTTGTTCTTCCCTTTGACGAATTCAATGTCAAATTCGTAGGCTTGTATTTTTCTTACCCATTTTTGTTGTCTTTCATTCAAATCCTTCTGATCCAATAGATATTTAAGACTGTTATGGTCTGATTTGACCACAAACCTCGCACCTACCAAATATTTCCTGAATTTGGCTAGTGCATGCATGATAGCCAGCATTTCTTTGTCATAAATGTTGTAAAGTAGTTCAGGACCCCTGAGTTTCCATCTTTCATAGCCCATGGAGTGCATGTTCTGCATCAACACAGCCCCTATACCTTCCCTTGAGGCATCACACTCCAAAGTGAAGGATATGCTGAAATCAGGAAGAGCTAGAACTAGGCAGATGCTCATGACCTCATTCATTTTATCCATCGTGACTTGGGCCTCATCATTCCATTTGAAGGACCTCTTTCTGGTTAGGTCAGTCAAGGGTGCACATAGTTGAGAAAACCCTTTGACAAATTTCCTATAGTATGTGCGTAGGCCCAGGAATCCCCTCAGTTCTGTGAGTGTTTTCAAAGTAGGTCATTCCCTAATGGCTGTTATTTTCTCTTGGTGTACCTGTACCCCTTTTTCCCCTATGATGTGTCCCAAGTAAAGAAATTATGTCATTCCAAACTCACACTTGGATTCCTTGGTGTATAGTGACTGTTCTTCCATGATTGACAGGATTTGGTCCACATGTCGAAGGTGTTCGTCCCAGGTCTTGCTGTAAATGAGCAAGTCATCAAATAATACCAACAAGTGTTTCCTCAACTGTTTGTTGAACACATGGTTCATGCAAGACTGAAATGTAGCTGGGGCATTGGTTAACCCAAAGGGCATCACCAAAAACTCGTAATGGCCATAATGACACCTAAAAGTTGTTTTTGAGATGTCCTCATCCCTCATCTTGATTTGATGGTAGCCCGAGCGAAGATCATTTTTTGTGAAATATATAGCCCCATGCAACTCATCCAACAACTCATTAATCCTAGGTATGGGGTACCTATTTTTGATCATTTTTTTATTCAAAGCTCGGAAGTCAATGCACATTCTCATCGTTCCATCCTTCTTCTTCACCAAGACTACTGACAAAGCAAATGGGCTTGAACTCGGTCTGATGTGTCCCATGTCTAGAAGCTCCTTGATGGCCTTCTCTATATCGTCTTTATACTTCTTGGGATGCCTATAAGGTGTGGTGATAATAGGCTTAGCCCCTTCTTCTAGCTTAATGATGTCCTCAAACCCCCTGTCTGGTGGCACACCTAGAGGAATGGGCCCAAACACTTTCTGGTGCTTGTCAAGGATTCTTTTGATCTCTGGTGTGTAATGCACCTTCCCCTTCTCATCCACCCATGTTGAGACCTTACATTTCGCTACATATACAATTTCTTCCCTTATGAAGATGGCTTCCATCCTCTTGGCCATGACCACTCTGGTAGAGTTACCTGTCATGCCTCTGAGCACCACCTTCCGTCTTCCTTCCTCCACAAAGGACATTTCCATGGTCTTGTAATTTGTGGTGATGGGTCCTAAAGTGTTGAGCCAATGCACCCCTAGGATGATGTTGGTATTGGGAAGATCCATCACATACACATCATGAACTAACTCATGCCTTCACAAGGTGAGTTTCATACCTGGTATGTATTTGTTACAGGGCATAGTACTACCACCTGCTACCTCCACATTGAATCCTTCAAACTCTACTGTAGGTATGTGCCTCCTCTTCAATAATGCTGCATCAATGAAATTGTGGGAAGCTCCTCCATCAATCAAAATCAACACTCTTTGTCCTTGTAAGACCCCTCTCATCCTGAAGGTGTTGAACTTGGGTACCCCGCTGATAGATGCCAATATAGCCCTCTCTCCAGCCGCACAGTCTAGTTCTGGAACCTCCTCTTCTGTTGCCTCTAACGTTTCGGCCTCCATGTTTTCTATCTAACCACACTCATCCTCTTCTTCGTCATCTGAAGTGACCTCAATGTAATGTACCTATCCTCATCCCATGCACTTGTGTGAGGGATTCCATGGCTCCTTGCATGTGAATTAGAGTTGCTTCCTTCTCAGTTCCCTCCTGGTTTTGTCATCTATTCTGTCGTGGCCCTTGTCATAACCCTTGGGGTCACGTCCTCCCTGGTTTATTGGAGGCCTTTGATCTCTTCCACCATTGTTAAGAGGTGGTATGGGTATGAATTTTGGTTTAGCAGTTAGACCCAGATCCCTCGTCTTCCAAATGGCTTCTTGTAGGCTGGTAGGCTTGAAGGCCTTAACAACAACCCTTCAGGGGTTCCATCAATCCTTCTATAAAAAGAATCATTAGCCTGGTTGGGGACATATCTTGCACCATCACTGCTAACCTCTGGAACTCATCAATGTATGCCTCAACCGTACCTATCTGCTTGAGTTGGGTGAGCTCTCGGAAATGTAACTCAGGATATTCTAGATCAAATCTATCAATGAGCCTCTGAGTGAATTCTGTATAGGATACAATCTAGTTGTGGCAGAGTGTGGTGAGCCCATGGTAGCACTAGTCGTGGGCCTTTCCATCCAAGTACATAGTGGCAAACTTGATGACCTCCATCTCTCTCATGGGGTTAAGCTGCAGGTAAGTATCTAGCTTTTGCACCCATGCTTGTGTTGTCATCTTAGATGTACCATCAAAGTATGGAATCTCTATCTTCCATGCCCTTCGTTCAAACTCAAAGCTGCCCCTATGGTTCATCCTAGGGTAGTTTCTGAACTTGAGTTGACAATACTGGTCTAGGGACATCTGTCTTTGAACTTTCATATCCAAGCTGTAGTATTCCCTGGTACTCCTAGCTAATTGTTCCAGAAAATATTCAACTTGTTCATGCTGCCCTTGCTTATCTGTGAGTGTGGGCATGTATGGTCTAGGGTTAGCCCTGCTACCTGAGTGTTGGCCTAGTGGTTCATCTATGAACACTGGCACGTATGGCCTATGATTGGTCCTGCTACCCATCTTCCCATGGAACGTGCCACCTCCAAGACTTCCTTCGGATCCCAGTGCTTTCTCTGGGTTATATCTGACTTCCTCATGGGTTCCACTGGACCCTCCAACCTCCTTATTCCCTATGGGTTACTTGCATTAGAAGTTCATCTATCCTAGTTTGGTTCTCATTCATTTTCTGTAGATTCTCATCAACTTTCTTCAAGGTTTCAGAGATTTCGACCTGACCCCTTCTGTTGGTTTCCTGATACTCATCCAACTGTCGGACCAATGTGATTTCTGTGCGGTTCATGTTTTGTTGGAGCTTACCAAATTCATTTACTAAGAGAGCCAATCCCTGAGGCTCATGGTCATCTCCTGACCCTTCCATTTATGCCTATATTTCACTGTTGTTTCTCTTCCTCCGTTCCATAACAATTCCCCTGTACTTCTTGCATGCACCGATCTCTCCAGAGGTTTGGAGGATCGAGGCTCTGATACCACTGTAATGATACCAAGCCAAATTCTTTCTTGGAATCACTAACTACTACTAATTTATTGATTTATTAAGTGCATACAAGATTCATCAACACATGGAGATCACAATATATTCAAGATGCAGAAGCACAAGCAAAGATCTGACTTTTTTATTATGAGCAATGTAAGATCAATACAATAGATGGTCGATCTGGCATAAACCTTAGATGGTCGTACAATAGATATACAATAGATATGAGCTGCTACAAAATGCTCCCCACAATACAAAATAAGCCTCCAAAGGCTGGATATACAATGAAGACTGAATCAAGCAGATCTAAACCGTACTAATGCTCAACCTCCAAGATAGAAAGTGCCACGTCCTACTAGAATGCTGAAGCCCTCAATAATTCTGCCCTGCTACCAAAAGTGTCCAATCATCCTGAGAAATAGGACAAATGATAGATCGGGCAACTGTAAGGATAACCCAGATGTCCAAATTCCCAAATCCACTCTCAAACCCCGTAGATCTGAATTCCCCATTGAATTGTGTGCCCCACTAGATGACTGAAACCGTAGCTGGTTCGTCCCTAATGAAGGAGGCCTCCAAATGCTCTGAAACTCTCTAAGAATATAGATCGGGCTATGAGAATATCGTGGGAGAAGTTTCGGACTTGGATCTCAAGAAGATCTCCCTAGATCTGAGTTTTACTAAATCACAGGATGTCCCCTATGGCTCCAAGACATCCCAATATGCAGACAAATGTAGAACTCTCCTGAAAAGCCCTCAAACTGATGGTCCTGCCCCTGCAACAAAACCCAAATGTCAGAATCGCCCCAGGCCCTCAGGATAAGCTAGATGGAACCTCCCTCTAGATGATGGTGCGCCCTTGCTGGAAACACAAGAATAGTATCGCCTGCTACCTTTTGAAGTGCTAGAAGGAGATGGGTTGACACTAGAATGGTGTGGAGGAGTCTTTCATCCTTGATACCAAGCTTCGGAACAAGGTGAGTGAATATTTCACCACTGAGTTGTTCAAAAGGGTTTGTATAGAAAAACCCCCAAACTGAATGCTCAAGAGCAATAGAAAATGCTAATCCAAAACCAGAATGAGTAATAGGTGCTCCCTAAACTCTTACTTATACTTTTCCTTCTAATTCTCTGTTGAGTTAGGTTAACTCCCAAGGTTAATCTTCTATTCTTCTGTTGAGTTATCTTTTACTCTTTTATCCTTTTCCTTTCTTAAGTCAACTTAAAAATATAACTTTTAACTTCTTGACTTTACCCCCCCTCAGTGTGAGACTATGACCTAGTGGGGGTGCCCAGGCCACTGAGTCTCCTCATCGCCTCTCTAAGAGGTGGGGAACATTACCGTCTCCCCTGCTTGAAATTGCTTGTCCTCAAGCAATCCCAAACCTACTTCTTTAACCACGTGCTCCTGCTCCCATGTGGCATTGTCAATCGGTAAATCCTTCCACCTGATCAGATACTCCTTGATGCTTCGGTTTCAGAGCCTCTTCTCTCTGACTTCTAACACCTCCTTTGGAATCAAAATAAGTTGTACCTCCTCAACCATGAGAGGTAATGCCTCAATAGGCTTGACGTGTTGACCGAGGGCTTTCTTAAGGCACGAGACATGGAAGACGTTGTGAATTTTTCTACCCTGTGGAAGCTCCAGCTCATAAGCTACTGCCCCTATCCTCTTGTTGACTCTATACGGTCCAAAGAAACGTGGCCGCAGTTTCTCCACTCCACTTCTTTTAATGGAGGCCTGCCTATATGGTTCCAACCTCAAATAGACTAAATCGCCAACCTCAAAGGTACAATCAACTATGTTCTTGTTTGCTTGGACCTTTTGCTGGTTTTGTGCCCTTTGTAAATGATCCTTCAATTCCTTGAGAATGTCTTGGATCTGCTATATCCAATATTGTACCATTGGAGCCCTGCTGTCACCAAATGCAATCTCCACAAATGATAAAGGATCATAGCTATATAAATCTCTGAAGGGTGACATGCCAATGGACATATGTTGGGTGGTGTTGTAGCAATATTCTCCCAAATGTAACCATCTGACCCATGCTTTCTGTTGTCCTGCTACGTAGTTTCTGAGGTAACCTTCCACCCATTTGTTGACTATCTCAGTCTGACCATCCGTTTAAGGGTGATAGCTAGTACTAGGAGTCAATGTCGTGCCCACTAATCTGAACAACTCCTGCCAAAACATACTCATGAATCTACTATCCCTGTCACTAATGATGGTTTTGGGTAGGCCGTGTAATATGAACACCTCTCTAAAAAATAATTCGGCCACCTATGCTGCACTGAAGTCCATGGCTATGGGAAAAAAGCATGCAAACTTTGTCAACCTATCTACCACCATGAAAATGAAATATTTCCCCTGTGTTCTTGGCAACCCGGTGATGAAATCCATGGATACACTTTCCCACTTGTGCTTTGGAATAGGTAGGGGTTGCAATAGTCCTGCAGGGTGCGTGTGCTCATCCTTGTTTACTTGGCATGTAGTGCATTCTTTGACATGCTTCATCACATATTCCTTGAGGAATTTCCATGAAAACCTCTCTCTCACCTGTCTGTATGTCTTACTGATTCCCTCATGCCCTACTACTGGTGAGTTATGACATGCATACAGGATCTTAGCTTTGAGAGTTGATCCAGGAACCAAAAAGATCCGGCCTTTGTAATAGATGAGGTCATTTATGACCCTGAAGTTGTCATCCTGTATTTGCCCATCCAATAGTTGACAAGTGAACTGATACTTTTCATATTCCACTATCAAGTGTTCCTTCCAGTCGACTGACATACCGGACATGACAAAAATGGATGGCCTTCTGGATAATGCATCGGCCACTGCGTTGTTCTTCCCTTTGAAGAATTCAATGTCAAAGTCATAGGATTTTATTTTGCTTACCTATTTTTGTTGTCTTTCATTCAAATCCTTCTGCTCCAATAGATATTTAAGACTATTATGGTCTGATTTGACCACAAACCTCGTACCTACCAAATATTTCCTGAATTTGGCTAGTGCATGCATGATAGCCAACATTTCTTTGTCGTAAATGTTGTAAAGTAGTTCAGGACCCCTGCGTTTTCGGCTTTAATAGGCTAGAGGGTGCATGTTCTACATCAACACGGCCCCTATAACTTCCCCCGAGGCATCACACTCCAAAGTGAAGGGTATGTTGAAATCAGGAAGAGATAGAACTGGGCAGGTGCTCATGACCTCTTTCATTTTCTCCATCATGACTTGGGCCTCATCATTCCATTTGAAGGACCCCTTTTTGGTCAGGTTAGTCAAGGTCTCGCACAATTGAGAAAACCCTTTGACAAATTTCCTATAGCAAGTGCATAGGCCCAGGAATCCCCTCAGTTCTGTGAGTTCTTTCGGTGTAGGCCATTCCCTAATGGCTGTTATTTTCTCCTGGTGTACCTGTACCCCTTTTGCCCCTATGATGTGTCCCAAGTAAAGAACTTCTGTCATTCCAAACTCACACTTGGATTCCTTGGCGTATAGTGACTGTTCTTCCATGATTGACAGGATTTGGTCCACATGTCGAAGGTGTTCCTCCCAGGTCTTGTTGTAAATGAGCATGTCATCAAAGAATACCAACAAGTGTTTCCTCAACTGTTTGTTGAACACATGGTTCATGCAAGACTGAAATGTGGCTGGGGAATTGGTTAACCCAAAGGGCATCACCAAAAACTTGTAATGGCCATAATGACACCTAAAGGTTGTTTTTGAGATGTCCTCATCCCTCATCTTGATTTGATGGTAGCCCAAGAAAAGATCATTTTTTGTGAAATATATATCCCCATGCAGCTCGTCCAACAACTCATCAATCCTGGGTATGGGGTACCTATTTTTTATCGTCTTTTTATTCAAGGCCTGGAAGTCAATGCACATTCTCATCGTTCCATCCTTCTTCTTCACCAAGACTACTGACAAAGCAAATGGGCTTGAACTCGATATGATGTGTCCCATGTCTAGAAGCTCCTTGATGGCCTTCTCTATCTCGTCTTTATACTTCTTGGGATGCCTATAAGGTGTGGTGATAACAGGCTTAGCCCCTGCTTCTAGCTCAATGATGTGCTCAAACCCTCTGTCTGGTGGCACACCTGGAGGAATCAGCCCAAACACTTTATGGTGATTGTCAAGGATTCTTTTGATCTCTGGTGTGTAATGCACCTTTCCCTTCTCATCCACCCGTGTTGAGACCTTACATTCCACTTCGTATACAATTTCTTCCCTTTTGAAGATGGCTTCCATCCTCTTGGCCATGACCACTCTGGTAGAGTTACCTGTCATGCCTCTGAGCACCACCTTCCATCCTCCTTCCTCCACAAAGGACATTTCCATGGTCTTGTAATTTGTGGTGATGGGTCCTAAAGTGTTGAGCCACTGCACCCCTAGGATGATGTTGGTATCGGGAAGATCCATCGCATACACATCCTAAACTAACTCATGCCTTCCCAAGGTGAGTTTCATACCTGGTATGTATCTGTTACAGGGCATAGTGCTACCAGTTGCTACCTCCACATTGAATCCTTCAAACTCTACTGTAGGTATGTGCCTCCTCTTCAGTAATGTTGCATCAATGAAATTGTTGGACGCTCCTCCATAAATAAAAACCGACACTCTCTATCCTTGTAAGACCCCTCTCATCCTGAAGGTGTTGAACTTGGGTACCCCGCTGATATATGCCAACGTAGCCTTCTCTCCAGTCGCACAGTCTAGTTCTGGAACCTCCTCTTCTGATGCCTCTAACGTTTTGGCCTCCATGTTTTGTATCTGACCACACTCATCCTCTTCTTTGTCATCTGAAGTGACCTCAATGTAATGTACCTATCCTCATCCCATGCACTTGTGTGAGGTATTCCATGGATCCTTGCATGTGAAGTAGAGTTTCTTCCTTCTCAATTCCCTCCTGGTGTTCTCATCTGTTCTATCGTGGCCCTTGTCATAACCCTTGGGGTCAAGTCCTCCCTGGTTTATTGGAGGCCTTTGATCTCTTCCACCATTGTTAATAGGTGGTCTAGGTATGAATTTTGGTTTAGCAGCTGGACCTAGATCCCTCGTCTTCCAAATGGCTTCTTGTAGGCTGGTAGGCTTGAAGGCCTTAACCCAACCCTTCAAGGGTTCCATCAATCCTTCTGTAAAGAGCATCATTAGCCTGGTTGGGGACATATCTTGCACCATCACTGACAACCTCTGGAACTCATCAATGTATTCCTCAGTCGTACTTGTTTTCTTGAGTTGGGTGAGCTCTCGGAAATGTAACTCAGGATCTCCTAGATCAAATCTATCAATGAGCCTCTGAGTGAATTCTGTATAGGATACAATCTGGTTGTGGCCGAGTTTGGTGAGCCCGTTGTACCACCATTCGTGGACCTTTCCATCCAAGTACATAGTGGAAAACTTGATGGCCTCCATCTCTCTCATGGGGTTAAGCTACAGGTAAGTATCCAGCTTCTGCACCCATGCTTGTGATGTCATCTTAGTTGTACCATCAATGTATGGAATCTCTATCTTCCCTACCCTTCGCTCAAACTCAAAGTTTCCCATGTGGTTCTTCCTAGGCTGGTTTCTGAACCTGAGTTGACAATACTATTCTAGGGACATCTGTCTTTGAACTTTCATATCCAAGTTGTAGTATTGCCTGGTACTCCTGGCTAATTGTTCCACAAAATCTTCAACTTGTTCATGCTGCCCTTGCTCATATGTGAATGTGGGCATGTATGGTCTGGGGTTAGCTCTGCTACCTGAGTTTTGGCCTAGTGGTTCATCTGTGAACACTGGCACGTATGGCCTATGATTGGTCCTGCTACCCATCTGCCCATGTAACGTGCCACCTCCAAGACTTCCTTCGGATCTCGGTGCTTTCTACGGGTTATATCTGACTTCCTCATGGGTTCCACCGGACCCTCTAGCCTGCTTATTCCCATATGTATCAGGATCTTTTCCTCCATGGGTTACATACATCAGAAAGTCAGTTATCCTAGTTTGGTTCTCATTCATTTTCTGTAGATTCTCATCAACTTTCTTCAAGGTTTTAGAGATTTCAGCCTGTCCCCTTCTGTTCGTTTCCTGATACTCATCCAACTGTCGGACCAATGTGATTTCTGTGCAGTTCATGTTTTGATAGAACTTACCAAATTCGGTTACTAAGAGAGCCAAGCCCTGAGTCTCATGGTCATCTCCTGACCCTTCCATTTCTGCCTCTGTTTCACTACTACTTTTCTTCCTCCATCCCATAACAATTCCCCTGTACTTCTACATGCACCGATATCTCCATAGGTTTGGAGGATCGAGGGTCTAATACCACTATAATGATCCCAAGCCAAATTCTTTCTTGGAATCACTAACTACTACTAATTTATTGAGTTATTAAGTGCATACAAGATTCATCAACACATGGAGATCACAATATATTCAAGATGTAGAAGCACAAGCAAAGATCTCAGCTTTTTATAATGAGAAATGTAAGATCAATACAATAGATGGCTTATCTAGCATAAACCTTAGATGGTCGTACAAGCAATAGATATGAGCTGCTACAAAATGCTCCCGACAATACAAAATAAGCCTCCAAAGGATGGATATACAATGAAGACTGAATCAAGCAGATCTGAGCCGTACTAATGCTCAGCCTCCAAGCTAGAAAGTGCCACATCCTGCTAGAATATTGAAGCCCTCAATAATTATTCCTTGCTACCAAAAGTGTCCAATCATCCCGAGAAATAGGCCAAATGATAGATCAAACAACTGTAAGGACAACCCAGATGTCCAAATTCCCAAATCCATTCTCAAACCCCATAGATCTGAATTCCCCATTGAATGGTGTGCCCCACTGGATGATTGAAACCCTAGATAGTTCGACCCTGATGAAGGAGGCATCCAAATGCTCTGAAACTCTCCAAGAATATATATCGGGCTATGAGAATCCCATGGGAGAAGTTTCAGACTCAGATCTCAAGTAGATCTCCCTAGATTTGAGTTTTACTGAATCACAGGATGTCCCCTATGGCTCCAAGACATCCCAATCTGCAGACAAATGTTCAATGATGATAACTCTCCAGAAAATCCCTCAAACTGATGGTCTTTCCCCTGCAATAAAACCCAACTATCAGAATGTCCCCAGGCCCTCAAGATAAGCTGTATCGAACCTCGCTCTAGATGATGGTGCGCCCTTGCTGGAAACATAAGAACAATACGGCCTGCTACCTTCTAAAGCGCTAGATGGAGATGGGCTGAGACTAGAATGGTGTGGAGGAGTCTTTCATCCTCAAGACCAAGATGTGGAACAAGGTGAGTGGATATTTCACCACTCAGTTGTTCACAAGGGTTTGTACAACAAAACCCCCAAACTGAATGCTCAAGAGCAATAGCAAATGCTAATCCAAAACCATAATGAGTAATAGGTGCTCCCAAGCCTCTTACTTATACTTTTACTTCTAATTCTCTGTTGAGTTAGGTTAACTCCCAGGGTTAATCTTCTATTCTTCTGTTGAGTTATCTTTTACTCCTTTATCCTTTTCCTTTCTTAAGTCAACTTAAAAATATAACTTTTAACTTCTTGACTTTTCCCCCCCTCAGTGTGAGACTATGACCTAGTGGGGGTGCCCAAGCCACTGAGTCTCCTCATCACCTCTCTAAGAGGTGGGGGACATTACATCCTTCCTATTCCTCCCATGGTCATAATCATTGTTTCCAAAGGATAAATCCTCTGCAAAATTCTCATTTTGGTTTCAAGTCTGTACATATGTTGTTACACCCGCGACCCTTGTCGCGAGGTTACTGTATAAGGAAATAACCACCAATTACTATGTAAGTAATATAACCTCCCGTTTTAGAGGCCTATCGAGAAGACCTTGTGTAAAGTCATAGTTTGATAATCCTATACTTTCATTATGATGTTCGGTCGTAATCTTTAAAGATTCATACATTTAAAGGATTTGTAACAGACTTCGATTGATTTGAACCCTGTATGTAAAACTCATAATGGTACTCTGTATTTTTATATGGCATGGTAAAAATCCCTTGTTCGTTGAGAATAACAGTCATGCCCCTTTGTATGTATTCACCAGTTATAAAATATCTTTGCCAAGAAGAAACAAAGTGCTATGCCATTATTAAACCACCCACGACCATTTGACAACGTACTCTATTGTTTGTTATTTTTCAAATCTGTACAAATAAAATTAAGAATCCTCGCTTTTGACAACTCTAGTTTTAAAAAGATGGTTTCCTTTTTTTTATTTCAGACTATGACTGATACTTTCATGCAAATTATTGTTTTATTACAAGATATAACCGATACTTGCATGCATTTCCACATCCATGGTGAAAGCCGAGGCAAGAACTTTGAAGGCTTTTGAACACTTTTTTCGTAATTTAAAACATTAACCTATGGATTGGATTATTACTTAGATCACATCCTTGCATCTATGTAATTTATTTCTTAATTTCATTCATTATTTCGGCAAGTATCATCCTTGTCAAAATCTCCATCTGTGTATTATGAAAGATAATTCATGTTTTAAATTTTAGCCTCACCACAATATTATTTTGGCTCTTTGTAATTTATAAACTACAGAATATCAAGCTACAAAACTTAATTTAGAAGTTTGTTTTATTCTTATTACTTTCACAATTAAATTAACTTGTCATGTATGTCAATTGATGATGGGTCCATTTGTATTGTGAGGGAACCCATCCGATGAGTTACGCACCCACTCCCCTTCCTGGGACTTGGGTCGACTGTTTCTCAAGGAATCGAGGGTACTCCAATATGAAATCGTGATCCAAGATAAGTATACTTTGACTATTTGATTTATTTCATTATTTAATGGTGTGTACATTAGTAAGTTACTAATGCTATTGTATGGCTCTTTAACAGGTTGGAAGAAGAGACAATACACTCAGTGAAGTAAGGGGCCTATCCACAAAAGGTAGTCGGGTTCCATATCTCTTCGACTAATCCATGTGCACACTCGCAAATTTTTTTATGTAATATTTTAAATCTCTGTTTAGTCTAGCTATGGAATTCTTGGGTCTATGGAAAGCCTAAACTGGAAAAAAATATTGGTCATCGACCTATTGTCTGTAATACATATATACACTTTTTGTTCAGTATCATGTGATCTACTGTATCAAATATCTTTCTCTGATAATAGATAAAATAATGTATTTGAGACTTTTATTCTTTATACTCGGCATAATAGCAGAAAATTCAATACAATTTTTTTTATACTTTTCTTTCTAAAATAGTTGATTATGTATAGGAATGAACAACAATCAAGAAAATAGATCAATCATGGCCAATATACACATAT
>ML780497.1:410743-421019 GCA_009831015.1 Picea engelmannii | reverse complement strand
TATATATATATATATATACATGAAAATTTAGACAAACATCACTACATGTATTTTACACAGTGGCAAGCCACAAAAATAACATGGCTATATAGTCCACTGAAAAAAAATTCTTATTATATGTAAAAATTATAAAACCTATTATCAATTGGATAACATCCACAATATTACATCAACCATAAAAGAACACAACTGAGATACATATATGAATATTGATGCTGGGAAACAAACATACATCATGTAGTTTATTTAATGTTTGGTAATGAACTACTTGTGAATGGATAGACTAATCAAGTTAATAAATGACAAATGTGTGAAGTTTCAGTGATACCCTCATAAAGAACCTAGCTAATATAAATTCACACAAAGTTTGCAAAAGAAACAAACACACATACACACACAGAGAAAGAATAATAAATTTTATTGATTCAATGTGAGAATGGAATAATACACATGATATACTCTACATCGCTTATGTAATGCACCATAGTAATGATCTGGAGATATATATACACTCACTAACATAAAGATGAGTGGATTTCCACCTAGTCCAAGTTAATCGGCCATGCAGTCATCGGTTAACTATTGAAGACAAGTGAAGTGGAGACAATCTCATGCATGCACATGGGAAACACCTTACTGGTGATGATCTCGAGGTAAGTGTTCCTTGATTGCTGATGATCCGAGTGTGATTGGTGCAGGAACATCGTAAGCATGTATGAGTGGAGGACAGCTAGATAGGCCAATGCACATTTTGAAAAAATGTTTGAAATTCAAATAGGGACACGTTTATGCGATATCTAAAAAGATACATCCGCATTTATGTTTTTGGGAGATTTTAATACAAATTATGAGAATTGCTCTCATCTATTGGATAAGGAGGCATTTATTGTAATGAATGTTTAGCAAATAGATTTTAATGGATAACTTTTAATTATGATAAGATATTGTATATCGGAGAGAGGGAAATAGCTCAAGAGGACTCTCTCTCATTTGTAATTTTAGAGAGAGGTAATTGTCATTCATTGTAGAGGATTAGCAGAGCAGAGAGGAATAGGGAAGTGGAATGTGTATGAAGAATAGATTTTACTATTGATACATGTACAAACCCACTGGATTAATATAAGAATGATTTGATCCAAATTTCATGGTTTGTCATGGTTGTTGTATTTACCCTTTAAATGGTATGTTACAGTTTGCTTACATTCTCCGTTGTGTGTTTGTTTCAATGCTATATGTGTATGCTTGTGATTTCATGGTGATGTATGAATTATAAGAGGGGAGAAGTATAAGTTTTAATCGTTTCTCTTCCTGAGAAATCCTGCAAGGAGTGCAGTGAGAGTCTGTAAGGAGTGCGTTGACAAGATTCTGAGTTTTATCTTAGAAATATTGGGAGGGATAGTGTTAACTTACACCAGCAGAAGTGCAAGTGTGGCACAGAGCCGTGAAAGGAGTGCATAGGCTGAAGAGAGTGCTATATTAATTCGACCCAACGGGGTGGTTGAAGAACCTATGTTGCAAGGAGTGCATAGAGCAGGAGTCGTTGAATAACCAGAGGATATTGCTAAGATGTGCAAGGTGTGTGTGCATGATTATTTAGAAACCAGAAGTTTTCAGGAGGAACAAGATCAGAAAGGATAGCGTTGTTTGACACTTCAAAGGGAGGATGAAATTTGAAGTAACCCTGGGAAATCAAGTTTAGAGAGTCAGTGTCGAGTAATTGTTCGGGACTCATTGAGAATTGAACGGATGATGGAAGACTTTGAGAGTGAAGTGTCGATTTTTCGTGAGTCGTTGAATCGAATAGAGCCATGAGGTAGATAAAGGTGGAGATCCATTCAGCGTTTGGAGATCAGGAGAGATAGGAGTCGTCGATATAAATCATATCTGAACCATCGGTTCATTTCAAAATTTTGGAGATCGATAATCAGGGAAACAAAGGTGAATACTTCCCCAAAGTTGTGAAAGGCAAATCATCGAAAAAATATTGGTCATTGATTTGAGGAGGATCCAAATCCATATATCTGGGGACGTCATATTTCGGGAATCAGAAGTTTTAGAAGGAAAGGAGGAGTTGTTCGTTGATTCCCCGAATCACAAAATCCCGATTCTGTTAAGCATTGGGACCTAGTTCCTAGTGGGTGGTTACATTGGATACTCAAGGGCGATGACTAGTGCTTTCTAGGCCCTTAATCGAATTTTGGGTTTCGAGACTCGAGGGATTGGGGTGTTGGAGTTGTATTCCACCAACATTCCCGAAATCATGAAGTGAGATTGGCATTGGGTTGGTCAGTGTTCATAGCATCATGGTCATACGAAGGAAGGATCACGCCTAGTTCTAGTTCGTGCAGGCTGGGCTTTCGTATAAGGACCTGTGGATTGATCAAAGAGGTTCTAGTGGAAACTAAAGGATCTGCTTCGGCTCAGGAGATAAAAGAATGATCCATAAGGCTGAGAGGTCAGTGGACTCTGCTGAGGTAGGGGTCTGCATCAGGTGGTATCAGATATCTCAATCATTGTTTTCTATAAGAAGGGAGATAGAAGGCAAGTTGGTATTAATTATGCATAGAACAGATTTGAAACAATGATGCCAAGAAGATGTCAAGATAGACCAATGCTCGATCCATCTATGGAAAGGGAAATGAGAGAACTTCATGCTCGATTGGATGCTATGGATATAGAATAGAGACAGACAATTGATGTTGGATATGTTACTGAGGCTAAAAGTGAAAATGAGCCTGGAGTTGAATAAGAAGTTGTGGCCAAAGATGTTGCAGAAGAACATCTATTCATAGTTGTTGCAAGAAAAGGGGCCAAAGATAAAATGGAAATTCCAATGTATGAAGGAAACTTAGACGTTGAAGAGCTACTAGACTGGTTTAGATCTCTATACAAGTACTTCGACTATGAGGATGTCGAGGAAGATAAGAAAGTTAAACATCTTGTCACTAGACTTAAGAGGCATGCATCACTGTGGTGGGATGAACGGTAGGATGACAAGAATTGAAAAGGAAAACAAAGAATCAAAAGCTAGGATAGGATGGTCACCAAGATGAAAGCCATGTTTATACCCAGAGACTACCAAATTAATCTGTTTTGAAGAATTCAAAATTTGAGATAGAAGGGGATGACAGTGAAGGAATACACTAAAGAGTTCTACAGGATAAACATTAGAGAAGGTCATCGAGAGAGTGATGATGAAAATGTTTCTAGATACATGAGTGGTCTGATATATGACATTCAGGATGAAATGAGCATGGTAACAATTAGGAATGTAGAAGATGCTTATCAGATTTCTCTAAAGGATGAAGAAAAATTGGCCTGAAAGCAGGGACAAAGAGGTAGAGGTAGAAGTCAAAGTAGAGGCAAAGAAATTGCCTAGGACAGAGTACAAAATCCCAAGGAGGAAGAAAATAAACCTCATACTCACCCAGAAAGAGGAGGAAGTTCACAGAGTGGACAGTATGTTGACATAAACACTTTTATGTGAGCTAGAGGAAGAGGAAGAGGTGGTGAGATAAAATGTTTTGTCTGTGGAAAGGTCAGACACAAATCGTATGAATTTCCTAATAGAAAAAGAGATGGAGGAGGCGAAGCTCACATTTCATAAGCACAAAGGAGAAATGTTGAGGTAGAAGATGTAGAAGGTGGAAGATCCTTAATGATGAGAAAAATTCTCTTGAACCCAGAGAAAGAGGCAGAGAATCCAATTCAAAGAAACAATTTATTTAGGATTGCTTGAAAAAACAAAGAAAGGGTATGCAAGGTAATAGTTGATAGTGGAAGCACAGATAATCTAGTATCCAAGGATATGGTGGAGAAGCTGGAATTGGAAACATTTTCACATCCAAGCCCATATAAAGTTTCATGGTTACAAAAAGGGCATCAGGTAACTATCACTAAACAATGTTTACTTGAGTTTAAGATAGGGGGATATAAGGATGAAATTTTATGTGATGTTATTCCCATGGACATTTTTCATCTTTTGTTGGGAAGACCTTGGCAATATGACAAAAATGTTATTCATGATGGGAGAAAGAACGATTATACCTTGGAAAAAAATGGTAGGATGCATATGTTGCTGCCAATTAAAGACAAGGAGGTAAAATCAGAGGTGAGAAATACTATACTTGTCATGAGTGGGAAGGAACTTCTTAATGAAGTCAAGAAATATGAAGAAATGTAGTTTGTTGTGGTTAGAAAACCTAGAGTCATCTTGACCAATACTTCGATGGATGACCTACCTGAGGGAATTTTACACAGCTGCGCCCTCACTGGCATGCACGCTTCAGAGGATCTTCTCTTCCCTTGGCCCGCAGAACTACTAGGTCCTTCTAATCCCCTTATTGGGATATTTCCACACCCACAGAATTCTCCTTAATGATCCCCCTACTCAAATCAAGGAATCAGACTTCGCAGTTTCGCGAGTCCCGTGGTCGCGCACCTTGTGCTTCACAATACCCCGAAACTCGATGGGTAAATGCCAATGTCTTCCTGTTCCTATCGGGAATCCTCCCGTCGGGATTCCGACACTTATGATGTTGAAATCAACTTTACTCGCTGACCCCTAATTCCCGATATGTTGATACACCGATGTGGCATGACACCTGTCCACCTCTTTGACACTTGAGGCCCCCACTCCCTTCTCGATTGGGAAATCGCGGTTTGGAGTGTCGCGATTTCAAACACCCTTGTTCACGAAACTTTCTAAGTCCCGAACCCCGATGTGGGGTGACACCTGTCCTCCACTCAAGTGCTTGTATTTAATTGGGTGTCGCGTTTCAGAGTTTTGCAACTTCTCCTGCAGAAAATTTCACATCACCAGAAATCTCGATATACCGATCCTTGATGCATGTGAGAACTGACTCCTCCACGTCACTGTCCCTTTGTCACTCTATCAGACATCGCAGGATCGTGATTCCTGATGCTGTGATTTCTTCTCTCCCAGAGTTCCTGATGTGTCGAACCACGATGCCTCTCCAGATTCCTGACACGTGTCCTGCCGAGATCAACGGCTAGGATTTCTACGAAATTTTTGGGGCTCTCAAGGTCTCTGATTTTTGTCCTTTTGAAAACCCGATGACTCCAATATCCCGATGAATTCTTTAGGATTCTCCTCTACTCCCTAGGCTTAACCTCGGTGTAACTCCTACCAAATCTGATGATTGACGGGAAATCAACTACTGATTCAACGGTTCACCAGGTTTTGAACTCGAACTCTGATGTGGCTGTAACCTCCTCTCTAATCGATTGGATCTGATGGCTGGCAGGATTTCCACGAGTTCCCTCCATAAGATCTTGACCGTTGCTTCTTCCTCTTTCACTTCCACTTGGTGTGAAACCTCCTGTACGGTCCTTCAACAGATTTGAAGGCTTTACCTCTTCTGAGCTTTTCCCAGCTCCTCAGTCCCTTAGAAAAGAGAACTCTTTGCTCGCACTCCCTGCGACAACTCTTCAATCACGCTAAGTGTTGAAGTCTCTTTTGACTCTGTGCACACCTGCAGCAGCAGTCTTTCAGCTTTTCACTCAAGTTCTCAACCTTGAGTCTTTTACCTAGCCTACGCACCTCTTGCACGACCCTGTGCCCAACTGCACATTCGAGGAAATGAGAATCAAAGCTATCTCTATTTGAACCCTTCTGTCAACGCACTCCTTGTGGACGATTTGACTGCACTCCTTGCAGGAATTCTCTAGCTAAAATAGAGAATCAATTGAAACTCAATCCATCTCCCTCTCTTACTTCAATTCATACATGAAATAACATACATAGAATATAAAAGCAAATGCATGACAGGAAGCAAACATTCAGGAGCATATCAACATCAACATACATAGAGAACAACACAAGCCATGAAATTTGAATCAAAATTCTTCTATTAATTCAAATGTCTGTACATGAGTGTATTTCATAGTTCTCCCCTTCTGCTTGCTCCTAATGCTTCTAAATAATAATACAATGATACAATGAGGGTGTCTATATCCGTTTTCCCTCTTCCTTCTAAATTGTCTAATCTATCAATTAAAATCCTATCTACCAGCATTAACTATATTAAATTTCGTCTATCTACTAAAGGACGAGAGCTATCCGCTCAAGGTCCATTACAATACACAAGTGCGCCTCCTTCATAAATGACTTCATTAAATATTTGCGCAACAATCCCAAAGTGTTTTCAAAAAATTTAGTGCTGGCTTATCCAGCTGTCTTCCACTTCCGCGCTGGCTCGCTTGATGTGCTGGCGATGCTCCTGCATCATACTCCCTCGCTTGAAAAAATTCATGGGCTCCTTTCCATGAGCTTCTGCATGGTCTGTCCATGCTTCTGTATTTCTTCTTCATTCTCCAAGCTGGCATCTTCCACAAGATGATTCTTCCACTTGACCAGATACTCGAAGTATTCTTTCCTCCTGGTCTTCTTACCCACTCTCTTGTTAGTATGCATTCCATTTGCAGCTTTTCTACAACTGGAAATTGCTTCATCCACTGGATCACTGGCTCCTCAGTTCTAGTCTCTGCTTCTCCAACCCTGTATGGGTATAAATCTGCGATATTAAATATCAGAGATATTTCGATCCCATCTGGTAGCTCAATCTCATAAGCATTTTCTCTGAATTTTCTCAAGACCTTACATGGCCCGATTTTCTTCATTTTTAACTTATTGTATGTTCCTCTCGGGAACCTTTCTTTCCTTAAGTGTGCCAAAACTAGATCATCAACTTCAAACTGAAGTTGTCTCTTCCGCTGGTCTGCTCTGCGTTTATATTCCTGACTCAATTCCAGCAACCGCTCCTTCACCCTGCTGTGAAGTTCTTTCACCGCCTCAACAAACTCTTTTGCACTAGCGCTGCTAGTAGCAGTCTATTCTGAATCCCTCAGTTCAGAAACTCCTCTTGGCTACATCCCATAGACAACCTGAAATGGACTTTTTCCTATGCTCTGATTCACTGAGTCATTATATGCGAACTCCACCTGTGGTAATATATTGTCCCACTGGCTGTGGTGCTCTGTCACCAAGCTCCTCAGCAAGTCTCCCAGACTTCTTTGCACCACTTCTGTTTGCCCATCCGTCTGTGGATGATAGGCAGAACTAAACATCAAGTTAGTCCCCAGCTTCTTCCATAAGGTCCTCCAAAAATTCCCTATGAATTTGGTGTCCCTGTCTGAAACTATACTTTTCGGCAATCCATGAAGTCAAATGATCTCTTTGAAGAACAGGTTTTCTATGTGTGTCGCATCGCTGGTCTTCTGGCATGGGATGAAGTGTGCCAACTTTGAAAACCTATCTACTACCACAAAGACTGAATCAAATCCTCTTTGTGTCCTTGGCAATTCCAATACAAAATCCATGCTTATCGCCTCCCATGGCCTCTCTGGTATGGGTAATGGCTGATAAAAAACTGCATTCTACTTTCTCCCCTTCGAATGCTGGCAAATTCGACATATGTCAATGAATCTCTTGACATCTTCTCACATTCCCATCCAAAAGTATGACTCGCTCAACTTTGCAAATGTCTCGTCGTGACCAAAATGTCCTACTAAGCCTCCGTTGTGTTTCTCCTACAACAGATTCTCCCTCATGGAGCATTTTGGAATACATAGTTGATTGCCTCTGAACAACAACCCTTCCTGGATCATATAGTCTATCCAAGGGCTTCTATCTATGAGAACTGGATTCTCAGCTGCTTCATACGCTTCTGCAAAATCTTCATCACCTACGTACATGTCCCTGAGATTTTCAAAACCCAATGTTTTGACTCGGAATTCGTGCAGCAACAAACACTTCCTGCTCAAAGCATCAACCACTTTGTTAGCAGTACCAGAAATATGCTTAATCACAAATGTAAAATTCTGCATATACTCTACCCATTTTGCATGTTTTTGATTCAACTTCTCCTGTTGAGTCACAAACTGTAACACATGGTTATCACTGTACAATACAAATTCTTTCGGGATCAAGTAATGCCTCCACTTCTTCAACGCTTGAATGATGGCATAGAATTCCTTATCATACATGGAGTACTTTAGTTTCACCTCATCCAACTTTTCACTGAAATATGCAACCGGCCTATCTTCTTGACTTAAGACTGCTCCTATGGCAAACCCGCTTGCATCACATTTCACTTGAAACATCTTCTGGAAATCCGGCAACACCAAAACCGATTGTTCCGTGATCTTCCGCTTCAACAAACTGAAACTCTTCTCAGCCTCTACTGTCCAGTGAAAATACTTATGCCACTTCTTCACTATATCCATCATCGTTGTGCTAATCCCACTGAAATTTCTGATGAACTTCCGGTAGAAACTAGCTAAACCATGAAAACTTCTCACCTCAAAAATATTTTTCGGTGATGGCCAATTTTTTATCACTTCCACTTTATCCGGATCCATCCTCAACTCATTAGCCGAAATAACAAACCCCAAGTAAATGATTTATGTTTTCATGAATGAGGACTTCTTCATATTTATCAACATCTTCTCCTTCTGTAGCTTTTTCATCACAATGGCCAAATGCTTCAAGTGTTCTGCCACTGATTTACTATAAACCAGTATGTTGTCCAAATACACAATGACGAACTTCCCGATGAATTCCCTCAGGACTTTATTCATCAACCTCATGAAGGTACTCGGTGCATTCGTCAAGACAAACGGCATGACTAGCCATTCATACAGTCCTTCGTTGGTCTTGAATGATGTTTTCCATTCATCACCCTCTCTCATGTGAATCTGGTGATATCCACTCTTCAAATCAATCTTTGAAAAATACTTTTCCCTGCTCAGGAATTCCATTAGATCATCCATCCTTAGCAATGGAAATATGTACCTGATGGTTATTTTGTTGATCGCTCTCGAGTCGGTACACATCCTCCAGCCTCTGTCTTTCTTCAAACTGAGCACTGTTGGAATAGCACACAGACTCAAGCTTTCCTTGACCAATCCGTTGTCCAACAACTCCTGGACCTGCTTCTTAACTTATTCATTTTCTTGCGGCGTCAACCTGTACATGGCTTTATTCGGAAAACTGGCTCCTGGTATGAGATCTATATGATAACTCACACTCCTCATCGGTGGCAACAAACGAGATAATTCATCCACCACAATGTTAGCGAACTCTTCCACCAGTTCCTAAATCTCCTCTGGTATATCATCCACTCTTGTGCTAGTCAGAACAATCCTCAGCTTCTTGACTACAAAGAATTGTGGATCTTCTTTCTTCTTCACCTCTGTAAGAAGCTCCTTCCCACTCATGAGAAGTATTGTGTTTCTTACTTCTAGCTTCACTTCCTTATCCTTTATCGGAAGCAACATATGGGTTCTCCCATTCTTCTGCAGAGTATATCTGTTCATTCTCCCATTATGAATCACATTTCTGTCATATTTCCATGGTTTACCCAGCAATAGATGACAAACATCCATGGGAATAACATCACAGAGTACTTTATCATTATACCTCCTATCTTGAATTCAACTAAACACTGTTTAGTGACACTTACCTGATGTCCCTTCCATAGCCATGAAACTCTGTATGGGCTTGGATGATCAGTCGTCTCCAGCTCCAACTTCTCTACCATCTCTGTAGATACGAGATTATCCATGCTACCATTGTCTACAATGACCTTGCATACCCTATCCTTGGTCTTTCAAGCTGTTCGGAAAATTCTGGTCCTTTGAGTTGAGTCCTCCACCTCCTTCTCGGGTGTTAAGAGAAATTTACACATCATGAGCGATCTTCCTCCTTCTACATCTTCTGCCTCGACATCCCTCTTCTGCGCTTTGGTGATGTGAGCTTCTCCCCCATCCTTCTTTTTCTCTGGACACTTGAATGACTTGTGCCCAATTTTCCCACACATGAATCAAGTGATTACTCCACCTCTTCCTCTTCCTCTACCTCTGGTACGAGGAAAAGTGTTGTTGTCGGCAAAATATCCTCTCTATTCATTATGTTGCCCTCTCTATTCAATGTATGGCCTCCCCTGTGAGGTTCCACCTCCCTCAATCTTACCCTGAGGTTTCTTTCATTCCTCCTTGGTGTTAAGCCCTAATATTGGCTCATTACCCCATAATTGGGGCATATTAGATTAAGTAATGTTATTTTATTTATGTCGTCTTTAGGCCATTAGTTGTAATTTAGATTAGTAATATTATTTTAATTATGTCGGCTTTAAGCCATTATTTGTAATTATACCTCCTAGTCTCCTATATATACCAAGGAGACATTTTCATTTTGAATCATCTTGTACTTGAACATTTAAGTGGGGTAAAAGGAGGTTTCCCCCTCAAAGAG
>ML780497.1:349744-372819 GCA_009831015.1 Picea engelmannii | reverse complement strand
GATGAAACCATAAACATAGAGATACAGTAATACATGATTTCTATTAATGAAAGAAATGTACAGAGACTGTAAAAATACAGAGTGAAAGACTCGCTAGAATGGTGGCAGCTTATCTCTAAGAAGAGATGTGACGGCTACTCGCATTCACAAGAAGATGATTATAATGAGGCTCTGAAGGCCCTTTTACAATAAACAGGAATGCCAAAAGTCCTAGACATCCAAAAACCTAACCCTAGGAGATGAAGCGCCAAACGTCATGTGGGCCCCATTTGGGTAAGTGAGTACATCAACTTCCCGGGGTCGTAACTTTTGCATACGATCTCCATTTTAGGCGTGTGATAGCTTGTTGGAAAGGTATTGTTGAGGAGATTCATTTTTGGGGATCAATCATGCCTTCAACTATCATTAAGAACCTTGATCTTGAAAAAAATTCATTTGGACCCTCAAAATGGCCCCGGAAGTTAAAACCTGCTAAAAATAGTAAATTGCCAAAATGGCCAGAAAATTGTTTTGAGCCATTTGGAAAAGGTGGGTGGCCACCGATATCCACCTGGATCAATGGGTTCTTTGACTTCAGGTTTTGGGTTCTTTGAGTCTCCATGCCAAGAGGGTGTGATAGAATGTTGCGGGTTCTGAAAGCCAGTGCATAGATGCACTCCTGAATTCTACGAAATTTGGGCAAGGACGTGCCAGGAGGGCACACCAGCTGAAGTCATTTTCTCAAGAGGAAACCTCAAGGTTGTTGAACACCTTGGATATTGGACTGTGTAGAGGAGGACATAGCAGAAGATAGAATCACTAAGGGATTCTATGAGAACTCTGTCGGGAGGGAAACGAGCAGGTGCAGATAGGGAACATGAGAACTCTACTGTGAGTTCAAAGGGAAACCAGAATCACTGAGGATTCTATGAGAGCTCTACCAAGAGGGCATTGAGCAGGTGTATATAATGCATACGAGAAGGGGATGGAATCACTAACGATTCTGTAGAGACTCTGCCTGGAGGGCGTTGAGTTGGTGTGAAGATAGTGCACAGGAAGAACTCTTAGAGTTCTAAGGAAGAAGAAGAAGTGTCATGGAGACCTTCTCATGGTTACTGAACAGCCTATAAGCTCAACAAAGAGTGCTTGAGCTGGAAGTTGCCAAAGGGCATTTCCATCCTTTCAAGGAGAGAAAGGGGAAGAGACCTTAGAGGTCTAAGCAGTTGAAGCTCAAGGAGTGAGTGCGGGAAGACTTTGTTTCAACTCTAAGATTAGAAGAGATAGCACCTTTATATGCAGAGACCCTGCAAGGAGTGGAAAATTTGAGGAAACCTTTCAAGGGTTCAAAGTCCCGAAGCTCAGGAGGAGGAGCATCCCAAGAATGCAGGCGAGACCCAGGTTTGAGGCTTGCAGGAGTAAGCAAAGTCTGAGACCTTTGATACTTCATAAAATATTCCAAGGAGAAGGAAGAAGAAGTGCAGGCTCAAGGGAGAGCACAACTGCTATCGGATCGAGCAGAGGAAAAGATCTGGACCGTTGAAGTTTCACGTCCAGGCAGCGCAAGAGAGTGTAGTGAAAGAGAGCAAATCTGGGCCATCATATCTAGCTCAGATAACCGATAGCCCTCAGATCTGTTGAAAGGAGAATGATTTTTAACCCTTGTATGCAGAGGAGAGAACTCGGGAAGTCCCGAAACAGTGAGCACATCAGGATTTCGGAGTTTGGGGATTAGAACATCAAGGGGTCGTGGAATTTTTACATCGCGATCTCCCGATCTATGAAGTCCCAAAGGAATTGAGACCGTCCATCACTCAGAGGATGCATGGTGGTAATATGAGGACCCATTGGGGTTTCAGATATCGGAAGATGGAGGGCAAGAGTTGGGAGACAAGAAGTTCCGACTCACAAATTTCTAAAACAATGAAAGCATCGAGACCATCTATTTGTAGAGGATATATGGTAGAGATCAGAAGCCATAAGTAATTCAGGAACCAAGAAGTCGAAGGAGCAAGGTTTGTTTGTGGTGGAATCATGAAAATCGTTAGTTTTGAAACCCCAAAAGGTAGACTGTGATCATGGGGAGGATTTTGGTATTTCAGTTACCAGAAAGGAAAAGGGTAGGAGTTCAAAACTCTTGACCCACGAATTCCTGATAGGATCTGAGGCATCGGATCAAGGGAGGATCACAACCGTTGATCTCTCAGTGGAGGATTTTGGCATTTCAAGGTTCGACTCTTTGGTTGTTCTGAAGACAAAGGACCAGGGTGCTTTGTATTGGAAACCCTGAAGTCGTGAAATGCGACTTGTGATCATGGAGGATTTTGGCATTTCGGCCATCCCAGGAACAAGGAGAAGAGTACAGAGTGTTGGAAGTCTCAAAATCGCAAAACGTGACAAGCCTACAAAGTTAGTCTGTGGTCATGGGAAAGGTGGTCACATGGATCGAGGATTGGCCAAGGGGCTAAACATTGATTGAGCCATTTCGACACTTAAGAGATCAGGGGATTGAGGAGTTAGGGCCTCGATAGCAAGGTGCATGAAGTCATAAAGCCCGAAGTTCTTAATTGTAGAAGGACTGATCATGTTTGGGCCAAAGGTCACATATTTTGGTGGTCGTGAGGAGGTGGAAGCTCGCACCTGGTGCATGTTGGTGCCGGTGGATTTTTTGTGAAGGACCTGTGGATAAGATTCTTTGGATTCTGATAGGGACCCAGGGGAGCCACTTCGGCTCGAGGAAGAATTTAGGAACGATCCTAAGATCGAGAGGTTGCGCAGAACCTGCTGAGGCAGGGGAGCTGCACCAAGTGGTATCAGAGCTTGACTCTATTTGTATATTGTAGGCAAAGGAAGTGAGGAGAGAAAGAGTACTCGGATACACATCAATTTGGTATCAGAGGAAGGCAGAGTATTGAGGCTCTCTGGTGATTGTTTACAGGTACGCCGCAGTAAAGAAGATAGTCGAACGTACTGTAGGGGATGCTAGAAGCACTTAGGGTTGCAGAGTGACAGTAGTAGGTTTTCCAGGAGGGCATAAAGAAGGCAGGGAAATGGTTTTTGAAGGCCATAAGCATGGTGGAAAGAAGATCCATCAGCAGCAGAAAAATGCATGCGATGGGAAGAAGAACCACCAGTAGCCAAGCAAGGCTGAGGTGGATAAAGAGCTCGTTGAGATCGGAGCGAGGATGGAGGAACTTGCACTACAGATGCAATAGGATGAAAGATCATATTGGGTGTATGAATGGCCCATGAAGAGGAAAGTAAAATGGCCAGTTAGGGAATTGGTGGCCAAAAGACAACAGAGGTTGTTAAAGAGATGGTTGAGGCATGCTGAAAGCCTCAAGGATGATGAAGAGGAGATGGTTCAGGTATGTGAACCAGAGGCTAGGAGAAATCTCAATGATGCTGAGGATGAAATGGGATCACTGGAAGATCTGAAAGACTACCAAGAGGGTAGAACGGAAACTTCCAATTGTTAGGTGGGCAAGGAGATGATATCGTTGCGGGATCTCATAGATTGTCAAGGGGATAGTAGGGAAATTTCATGTTTCCAGGAGGGAAATGAGATGGGATCCAAGGATCTCATAGACTACCAAGAGGGTTGCAGAAAGTTTCCAGATTTCCAGGTGGGCAGGGGAACAAAGGTGATGTTATGTAAAAGTCTCATGAACTCAGAGTTGAGTTCAGATCAGCCAAAGGAGCTGACAGAGGAAAAAGATCAGAAGGACATTCTGATCATTGGAGGAATTTAGATATTCCTGCCATTGAGCCCAATTGAGGCAAGAGTATGTGTTGTAGATGCAACAATAGGGGAAACACAACCAACTGTGACTATTGGAGAAATGGAGCAGACATCAGAGGCTACCCAAGCAGAGGAAGATGAGCATTTTGAGTTGTGGCTCAACATTTTCAGCTAGGAAGCTGAGAAGACTGCAGCATTGGAGCTTTCAGTAGAAGAAGAAGAAGAAGAAGAGGCAGAAAACATGAGCTTTGTTGATCCATGTGAGAAGATTGAATCCCTGGAGAGAAGGGTGATAGTGTAGAAAATGCACATCCAACAAGTCAAGTTGGAAGCAGATGCAGGAGAAGCATACCAGCCCGGGGAGTAGCTGGAAGAGGTTCGACTTGAGCCAACACAAAGAGATATGGAAGCAGCAGAGCTGTCATAGGGAAAAGATGAGCAACATCTTAGTGATAGGACTGCAAAGATGAACTTTGCAGCAAAATGGACCCTTAGTGCCATAGAGGATGAAGAAGATGGCATCTGAGATCTGGTAGATATACCCACTAATGAGGAAGAATTTCAGCAAAGGATACTACCTGAACAAAGCTAGCCACTGGAGCAGCTAGATGAGGAGATTGAGAAGATCAGATAGTTGATGATCAGATCAACAGAAGTTGCCAGCAAAGGGAAGCTAATCAGAAGGGAGACAATAGTAGAAATAGAGCAACGAAAGCAGCAGCAGCAATAAAGCAGTGGAGTAGATGAACAACTCCAGAGGACTGTTTGGGATCCAGAAGGATTTCAACATTGGCACTGGGGAGATCATGAATTTTTTGCAATAGAGGAGTATGATGCAGGAGCATCACTCCCGAGCCAACCATGGGTCAGTCAACCAGCCAGCACAATGCACATTCATTGGGATGAAGAGAGGCGCATCCCTCTCATTTCAAATTTTGAATATGAAATTTGTATTAAATGTTTATAAGGCTGGTAGAGCCAAAGTTGTGCCTTTGAGCAGGCTGTAGTTAAAGAAATCCTTAATGGTTGTAAGGCTGGATCTAGATCCGATTCAGACTAGACAGCCCATTCAATGTAATTCAATGTAATTGAATAGAGTAGGTGAGATGGAGGGAAGAGCTCGAAGAGCCCCCTCATGTAAAAATATCTTTTTGATCTTGTTTTGAGTAGGGTAGAGAGATAGGAGAACTCTGTGAGATTTAGAGTAAAGGGGAGAAGGAGCTGAGACTCTGTAAAAATTTGAGCTCAAGAACACCTTGTAAAGGAGGCATTTCAGATTAATATAATCGGAGCATTTTTTCCTGCATGAGGTCCTGTGTGTCTTTATGTGTTTGTGAATGTATTTGTGTGTTCTTTATATGTTGTAGAAGTTCATTTGCAAGAACAAATAGGTTCTGCTATATGTGGGTTATTTGACTTCAGGTTTGGGGTTCTTTGAGGCTCCATGCCAAGAGGGTGTGATAGAACGTTGCGGGTTCTGAAAGCCAGTGCATAGATGCATTCTTGAATTCTGCGGAATTTGGGCAAGGATGTGCCAGGAGGGTGCACTAGCTGAAGTCATTGGCTCTAGAGGAAACCTCAAGGTTGTTGAACACCTTGGAGATTGGACTGTTCATAGGAGGACACAACAAAAGACATAATCACTAAGGGATTCAGTGAGAATTCTGCCAGGAGGGCATCGAGCAGGTGAAGATAGGGCACAAGAGAACTCTACTGTGAGTTCAAAGGGAAACCAGAATCACTGAGGATTCTGTGAGAGCTCTGCCAAGAGGGAATTGAGTAGGTGCATATAATGCATAGGAGAAGGGGATGGAATCACTAAGGATTCTGTAGAGACTCTGCTTAGAGGGCATTGAGTTGGTGTGAATATAGTGCACAGGAAGAACTCTTAGAGTTCTGAGGAAGAAGAAGAAGTGTTAGGGAGACCTTATCAGGGTTACGAAACACCCTGTAGGCTCAGCAAGGAGTTCTTGATCAAGAAGATTCCAGAGGGCATTTCCATCCTTTCAAGGAGAGAAAGGGGAAAATACCTTAGATATATGAGTAGTTGAAGATCAAGGAGTGAGCATGGGAAGACTTTGTTTCAAGTCTAAGCTCAGAAGAGATAGCACCTTTGTATGCAGAGACCCTGGAAGGAGTGAAGAATTCGGGGAAACCTTTCAAGGGTTCAAAGTCCCGAAGTTCAGGAGGAGGAGCATCTTAAGAATGCAGGTGAGACCCAAGTTTGAGGCTTGCAAGAGG
Source organism: Picea engelmannii (assembly GCA_009831015.1). Classification (NCBI taxonomy): domain Eukaryota; kingdom Viridiplantae; phylum Streptophyta; class Pinopsida; order Pinales; family Pinaceae; genus Picea; species Picea engelmannii. Next base: position 366,860 of record ML780497.1, on the reverse strand, counting down.
AAGCAAAGGCCGATACCTTTGATACTTTATAAAATATTCCAAGGAGAAGGAAGAAGAAGTGCAGGCTCGAGGGAGAGCACAACTGTCGTCGGATCGAGCAGAAGAAAAGATCTGGACCGTTGAAGTTTCACATCCAGGCAGTAGAGGAGAGCGCAGTGGAAGAGAGAAGATCTGGGTCATTAGATCTAGCTTAAACAACCGATAGCCCTCGGATATGTTGAAATGAGCATGAGGTTTAACACTCATATGTAGAGGAGAGAACCCGGGAAGTCCTGAAACAACGAACACATCGGGATTTCTGATTTCAGGGATCAGAACATCAAGGGATCATGGAATCGTTGCATCGAAATCTCCTGATCTGCAAAGTCCCAAAGGAATCGAGACCATCCATCACTTGGAGGATGCGTGCCGGTAATCTGAGGACCCATCGGGGTTTCGGATATCAGGAGACACAGAGGAAGAGTCGGGAAACGAGAAGTTTTGAGTCACGAAATTCTGAAACAGCGAAAGCATCTGGACCGTCTATTTGTATAGGATGTGTGGCACAGATCAGGATCCATCGATAATTTGGGAACCGGGAAGTTGAAGGAGCAAGGGATGTTTGCAGTGGAATCACAAAAATCACGAGTTTCGAAACCTTGAAAGGTAGACTACAGTCACAGGGAGGATTTCAGTATTTTGGTTACCAGAAAGGCAAAGGGTAGGAGTTCGGAACTCTTGACCCACGAAGTCCTGATAGGATCTGAGGCATCGAATCAAGGGAGGATCACAACCATTGATCTCTCAGTGGAGAATTTCGTCATTTCAGGGTTCGTCTCTTCGGTTGTTCCGAAGACAGAGGATCGGAGTGCTTTGTATTGGAAACCCCAAAGTCGTGAAACGTGACTTGTAATCATGGAGGAGTTTGGTATTTTGAGATTCGACATTTTGGCCATCCCGGGGACAAGGAGTGGAGCACAGAGTGTTGGAAGTCCCGAAGTCACAAAATGTGACAAGGCTATGGAGTTAGGTTGTGGTGATAGGAAAGGTGGTCACATGGACCGAGGATTGGTCAGGGGGATAAACATTGATTGAGCCATTTTGGCACTTCAGATATCGGGGGATCAAGGAATCAGGACCTCAATAGCAGGATGTGTGAATTCATGAAGCCCGAAGTTCTGAATCATGTAAGGCTCGATCATGTTTGGGCCAAAGGTCACATATTTTGGTGGTCGTGACGAGGTGGAAGCTCACGCCTGGTGCATGCTGGTGTCGGTGGAGTTTTCATGAAGGACCTATGGATCGGATTCTTGGGATTTTGATAAGGACCCAAGGGATCCGCTTCAACTCAAGGAAGAATTCAGGAATGATCCTAAGACCGAGAGGTTACGCAGAACCTACTAAGGCAGGGGGTGTTGCAACACATAGTGTCGTTATTAGATTAGAATGATACATTTATTTTCATTGAGTAATTAGTATCTAGGACTGTCAAAGTCCATAGCTTAAGCACTAGGGTTACACCTAACCATGCTATGCATATTATAATAGGTAATAAAACTATGCTACAAATCATGTAAGCGATAGAATCCATAACAACAAAGTTTAAAACACTAGTGAACATAGTGTTGAACTAAAGGACATAACTATCCAAGTCAAAACTCTACTCGCCAAGGTTTGTAACACCCATAACAATGTACCACTTTACCAGTAATGAACTATATTTAAAGTAGGTATACCCGATATGCATAGAGTGCTAAAGTGGTAACCCTATGCATATACTAACATTACCCAACCAATATATGGTTACACATATACCACACAACATTTAAGTGGTTTGTAAATAATAAGTGAGGTGGATGTCAAGTCGGTCTAAACATAGATTGTTATAAATGTAGGAATTTATGATAGGGAGGGTCCATTAATTGTGATCGATATACCAGTACTCTCCAGGACTAACACTATAGAGGACCTTCTACTACGAGCTTTCCACTTCATATGGTTTCACATGGAAATATATGGGGTGGCGTAGCTTTAACTCTTCTCCACTATCGAGATGCACGAGGTTCCATTACACCCTTCGTAGTTGTTCCTTTTCACTTTGTTACTCTGTGGTTTACTCTCCATGAATGGTAGCAGGGGTGCTCTGGCAGGGTTTCCCATAGGCACTGTAAGTAACTTCTCTAAAAATTGTGTTCCCTATGAAATATAATCTTTATACAAACATTCTTTGTGCTACGTATTATTTATGACAAAAAAAAATTTGGTGCAAGGTATTATTTATGTCAAAACGTTCTATGTGCAATGAATTATTTATGTCCAACTATTATCTGTTCAATGCATTATTTATGTCCAAATGTTCTCTATACATTGTATTCTTTATGCCAATGTTTCCTGTGAAATCTATTATTTATGCCAAATCGTTCTCTTTGCAATGCATTATTTATGCCCAAAAATGTTCTCTGTTGGTGCACACATTCTCTGACTAATGCCTTCTGTGTGTGTACAATAATACATCATTGAGATTCAATGTCACATACTTTATGCTTTTCTCTTGTTGTGAGAGTTGGAATTGTATGATAAATTTCCCCTCCTTATTCATTTCATTCCAGGCTCCACTGTGTTAAATATTTTCATTTGTGAGTAAGTTTATCATTCAACTTGATGGGGTTACTGTGTTTCTTTTCGGCTAGATATCAATATTCAAAACTGTAACACTTCAGGGCTCCTTCCTATTCCACCCATGGTCAGAATAATTGTTTCCAAAGGCTAAACCCTCCGCAAAATTATCATTTTGGTTTCAATTCTATACAATGGTCGTTATACCAGCAACCATTGTCTGGAGGTTACTGTGTAAAGAAATAACTGTCAGTTATTGTGTAAGGAATATAACCGTTAGTTTTAGAGGCCTATCAGGTAGATCCTATGTAAAGTCATAGCTAAATAATCCTATACTTGCATTCTTTAGTTCGATCATAATCTTCAAAGATTCATACACTTAAAGGATTTGTAATAGATTTCGATTAATTTGAACTCTGTATGTAAAATTCATAATGGTAGTATGTATTTTTATATGGCATGGTAAAGAGCCCTTGTTTTTTGAAAATAGCAGTCATGCCCCTTTGTATGTATTCACTGGTTATAGAATATCTCTGTCAATGAGAAAAAAAATTCTCTGTCACTATTAAAACACCCATGACCATTCAACATCGTACTATGTTATTCTCTATTGTTCAAATCCATCCAAATAAAATTAAGAATCCTCTCTTTTGACAACTCTAGTTTTAAAAACACGGTTTCCTTGTTTTATTTCAGATTATGACCGACACTTGCATGCGTCTTCTTGTTTTATTACAGGCTATAGCCGATACTTGCATGCACTTCCATATCCCTGGTGGAATTCAAGGCCGGAAATTCGCAAGGTTTTGAACACATTTTGCATAATTTAAAACATTAACCTACAGATTAGATTATTACTCGGATCACATCCTTGCATCTTTGTAATTTATTTCTTAATTTCATTTTTTCTTGCCACAAGTATCATCGTTGTCGAAATATCCATTTGTGTATTATGAGAGATAATTCTTGTTTTATTTATTAGCCTCACCATAGTATTCTTTTGGGTCTCCATAATTTATAAACTACATGATATCAAGCTATATAACTTAATTTAGAAGTTTGTTTTATTCTTATTACTTTCACAATTAAATTAATTTATCATGTATATCAACTGATGATGGGTCCCTTTGTCTTGTAAGGGAACCCATCAGATGAGTTATGCACCCACTTCACCTCTTGGGACTTGGGTCGACTGTTTCACAATGCAACGGGGGTACTTTGATATGAAATCGAGATCCAAGATAAGTATATTTTGACTCCTTTATTTATTTCATTATTTAATGGTTTGTACATGTAATATCCAAAAAAACATTAGAATAATAAAATCTAAGTGTACTTGGGAATAAATTTCTGTTTTTGGAAAATTCTGATTTGGAAAATATTGTTATTTATGGAAAATACAAATTTGGAATTTTATTATTATAATTAATTATTTATGACTGTTGGGAAAATATTTGACTTGCCCAACTAACTTCTTTGATTGTGACACATGTGAAAGACAAAATCTTTTATAAATTAAATGATGGAAGACAAATGGAACAACCATGTTAAAAATAGTTGACCATGACTCCATGAGTGGGGAACATATTTGAGTTTCCTCAAGGCTGTTTTTTACAAGTGGCAAATGTGGGATTTGACCACTAGCATCCCCTAAAAATCAGGGATTTGTAAAGATGCAAATTTCCCAAGGAGGGAAGGAAAGACCTAGGCACAAGATGCATATAAATACAACATATGGAGGAGGCATGATGCTACTTAGTATGTTGGATAAAGGAAGCTACTTGTTGTTATGAACACTATGGTGTGAGGCAAGAGAATTTTTTATATCTGGAAGTTGACTATAGCTAAGGAGGATCATTTCAGTAGTCCCTTATGGACTCATCGTCAGGATAGGGGGTGCACAGAGCAAGTAAACTTGGATGTTTTTTTCTACGATTGGGTGGAACATGGTTGTTCCATTTGTGTCCCAGCATCAGATTTCCAAATATGTACCTTTACTTGCATTCCTTGTCAATGTTCTACTTGATTATTAATGGTTAGGAATGTGATGATTATATATACATATATATGTATATGTGCTTACTTGGCAGAAATAACAGAATTACTGTATGCTTTATATAATCATTAAGTAGGGTTATGCATATATATATATAAATGATTGTATGAACACAACTAGGTATTTGAACAACACGAAAGGTTAGAACTATTGTATATTCCTAGTGATCATTAAATATGGTTATACATCTATGAACAAATGTGTATACATATTTCTATGTGTTCATGAATAAAGGAATTGGCTATATTCTTACTGTCCATTGATTTGGACCTATATATATTGAAGTACTAATTCAAATATGTTCAAGTGTCATAAAGAATAGATAGAACAATTTAACGGTCCATATATATATTTACATATTCTTTATGTTTATAACCAGAGAAACAGTGATTCAATAGTCTACAAATGCATGGTAAAGTAGTTGTTATATTCAATTAATCTAGTTCAAAGTGGTTTCAAATAACATGTGTATTCAATTGAAAATAATTACAAACAACCTGTGTGTCTATTTGAGTTGAGTTAAATTATTACAGTGACCATAGGCCAAAGACTCCCACTTGTAGACAAAGTCTAAGAATATTTGCTTAAACGCCAAGATTAGAACTCAAATACCTTTTCGAGCAAGAATGATTTCCTTTATTCACGTTCCTCGTTCTTTTTAACCTGCAAAGGAGCATAGACGATATGCTTAGTAAACTATGATAAGTAGTTAATGGAAAGAAGACAATAAAACAAGATGAGAAAATACTTAGTTCTAGTTCGACATAGAATCAGTTCGCCACTGGTGCTTGTGCAAGGAGATGTCCATGACCCATAGGGGAGGAGTGGAACCATAATCAGCTGATGGGTACCCTCGCAAAACAAAACAGGGCCCCATCATTAATTCAATGTAACTATAATAATGATTTTGTATACACATAGCATAATTTATAATTTACACAGTTTTAAAATAAACACACAGAGCACAGTTGTGAAACCCCACAGAGGGTAAACAATCCCTTTGCATACACAAAGCATAAGTTATAATTTACACAATTTTATAATAAACACACAGAAAATAGTTGTGAAACCCCAGAGAGAGTAACCAATACCTTTGCATAATAAGTTATAAATTACACAAAGATAGAATAACTCACATAGAGCACAATTGTGAATCCCCACAAGGGGTAAAAACAATACCTTTGTGTATATAGAGCATAAGTTATGATTTACACAATGTTGTATAAATTACATAGAATGTAAAAAGAATTAGGACAGATAATTTCATAGGCACAGTTATGAATCCGCATATGGGTAGGTAACAATTTGCATACATAGAGAATTGAGTTACAAGTTACCAAAGGATTGATATTTATACACACAGCGAAATCATGAATTTCCATAGAGGCAAATCAATTGCAATTCAAAGGAATTATACATAGTACGAATAATGTTCTACCATACTTCTATCCTTAGTTAAATTAATAATTTCTATATAAAAATGCAGAGGGTAAATTATGAACAGAGGTTCAGGATTGATATATATACATGTAATTATGCTATATAAAATACAATTCAAATTGATGAACAAAGGGTCAATGTTATGGTATACACACACACACAGACACACACACATATATGTTTTATTTTTATTTATTTTTATTATAAAAAACACATAAGGTAAATTATGAAACAAAGGGTTAAAAATCGCCCAATACATATTCATTATGCAAACACCAAATGTAAATTAAAAGAAGAGGGTTAATTTTTCCCTTATAGACATTGTTGTTTAAAAGTAGAATGGTTGGGGGGGTCCGAAAAAACTTGTCAACCATAGATCAGGGTGCTCGCTCTCCATCTGTTCATTTATGTGTGGTCTTTATTCGATGAGAGTGAATGCAGCAAAAACTTAGGCTTTAGCGATTTTGGTGGGTTTTGTGTGCTGCTTATTTTGAAAATAATTTGCAGAGATGAAATATTATTTGCAAACCTATACACCCAGAGTGAGAAATTTCCAGTCAACAGATGATCCTATGAATTATAGGGTTATAACAGTGGCTCCACCTGGGGATGGCATCTCTTTTAGGAGGTGTCAAGAACCACAGACCTATGAACATACAGACCAATGCTTTATCCATTGGGATGATCCCAAAATCGTATTCTGCAACCTGTACCTATTTCAATTTTGCAACTGAAACCAAATCAAATGAACATTGCTGAAAAAGAGATGCTCAGAATGTTGAGCTTATTCACATTCTCCTACCTACCCTATGCTATTGATAATTTTGTTAAATCAAATAATACAAAAATACCAATGAAGCCAATCAAGTAGCTATTGAGACCAGAGGACTGTCTGACTACTTGTTAGCACAGTGAAAAGTGCAGCTTGACCTTTCGCCCATCAACTCAAAACTGCAAAGTGAAAAGGCCACTGCTGAAAACATGATTGATATTTACCATAGAGAACTTGACAATCTTGAAGAAAAAAAGTACTTCCAGAGATAGATTGAGGCTCTACAGTGAAAAAATTCTCCATATAGGTAGCTATAGGATCAAGGTAGAAATGACATGTTCCTTGATTTTTGGATGGCAGCTCTGGCACTGTATCTATGTTATCTTCATCCTCATGCATTTCCTGACATGGCTGCAACTTCTCTGATGGGCTTTGTAATGTGACTTCTGCTGAACACACCCCTGTAACTGATTGCTTGATCATGTCAATATCATAAAAGATTTTTATCTCATGAATGGTGAATGAAGAATTATTTTGGCCACACAGGCCATCCAACCAATCAACTATTGGATCCTGAAAATATTGACAAGACTGTTGCATTGATTCAAATGAAATTTCCTGACCTTTTATGTATTTATCCTTCAACACTTGTCCAAGAGTCTCCTTAAAAACTTGAAATGAATTAAAGCACAATGGTACATAGTTATGGTGGATTAACTTATAATTTGTCTCAGGCTCTAAGATTTCATTTGGAATTTGAAAATCAGAGTAGGTAAAGTGTTGCAATTCTGGGTTTAGAACACCCTCAACATCAACACTAACATCTTCACCTAGTTGATCAGAAAATTCTCCCTCTCTACTATTGACAACTTGCTTACAATTTGCTCTCAAATATTGAAAAGAAGAGAAACATAAGGGCAAAGATTTTTCCCTTACTCTGAAATTTCCTACCCCTTCCTCATCGCTGTCATGACTGTTGTGCAAGGGTTGATTGTCATATCTGAACCGTAATATGATCTTCTTCCTGCCAACAACATGCTTTTGGTTTCTCTGAACAGTCAACCTCTATTGAATCAGCCTCATGATCATCATCATACTGGTCACACTTGGGTAAATCATCCATGTATGAAATTTCATTGAACATGCATATCATGCCAGGAGAATCTTCCACCACTCTCTGATTTTGAACTTCATCTTCGACTGTATGGTGAATGGAATACATGAAAGAATCATTAGCCAAACCATGGTACCAAGGTTGAGCAGCAAAATGTTTGGGAACTGTGACACTTTCTTTCTCTGAAATCAATGGACCATGATGTCTTTCGACAGCAAGCTCATCTTTCCTATTGATCTTCTGCATCATCTCTTCCATGGCACTGGCCAAAATCTCTAGTTTAGCTTCTGATGACTTCAGCTGCTCCATTTCTTTGTCCTTTAACTTTGACCTCTTAATCAACAAGTTGGTCTCCACATCAACTGCAATGCTTTGCATTTCTTCAAAGCTTGCAGTGTTCCTTTCTCTTAATTGGAATGCCATCTCAGGATCAAAGGCATCTGGGAAATGCAAGTGGGCTGATCCTGGGGGTGGCTTTATATCAACAGGCATTGCATGATATACCTCATTGAACCTTGCTGAAAATTGTTGTATTGTTTCCCTGGGTTTTCTTTTCAAGTGGTCGTATTCTCCTAGGATGAAGAAAACAGTTCCCATGATCACCCACCTATCTAAGAACACTTGCATGAACTGATGAAAATTTCTGATGCTTGCAGTTGGCAGATTTCTAAACCAATTTTTAACTTTACCTTGCAAAGACATGGCAAACATTCTGATGAAGACATCATCATATTCTACCTCAAAGAGGTCAAGAAAATCCTCAAGACTTTGGATATGTTTTTCAGTAGTAATATTGGCATTCTCTCCATCAAACCTGGGCAAATTATTGATGTAATTGACAGGGAGGTCATGGAGAAAAGGAGGCAAATCTAGAGGCTTGTATCGGTCTGGGAATTTTGCAAGCACAGGAGATGAAGAAAGGTGCTTACAACCATCCAGAGGTTTAGCAAGAATAGGAGATAAAGCATGAGGCTTATGTCTCACTAGGGTTTCTACAGGTGCATCTGGGATGTGGACAGGTGTATGAGTATGTTCATAATCTACAATTTGGTGTTTAGTCTCTTGAGGCTCTTCAGGTTGAAAAAGATCATCCTGAATTTCAACAATATACTCTGGACCAGGATCATGATAAGAGAGAAAGTGACTGCAGATGAAACCAATAATATCATGAATACAATTTGAGCTTGAGTACCTGGTCTTTCTAGGTTGCTTGGCCATGCTTTAGGTTCTTCCTCCAGTGGAGACTTTGAGTCGACACTGTCTGGAGATGATTGGAGTCGCCAGGTGAATGATCTTAGCCTTCTTGTGTCTGGTCACTATCCACCATCAGTGATCAGATCTAGAGATTTGAAGTGTACTACTGGGGAAAGTTCCCTACTGGAGTCGCCATTCTGAAAACTTCTGCCTAGTAGCCTTCATTGATTGATTGTCTTTATTCTTAAAAATTAGAAGAACAGTGGTCAGCGGCTTAGGGCCTTCTCTTCGGGCTTCAACCAGCTGACTAATGTTATTCACTTAGAAAATGCAGGTGAAAAATAAAAATGGTATGTACAATGGAGAGTGAAAACTTGAGTCTCTACTGAGGTGGAACATAATGTTTCATCATTTTGCCATTTACAGGTCCTCCTCGCAGATCCGTCCCATCAGCGTTGTTCAGCAAGAAAGAATTGTTGTCGTTGAATGCTTGGATCATGTATGGTCCTCTCCACTGACTGTCAAATTTTCCATGCTTTCCCTTGTCTTCATTTCTGGCGTCCCATCTTAGCACTAAATCTCCTAGCTCAAAATCATCTTCCTTGGTTCTTTTGTCAAAAAAATTCTTGATGTTTTCTTGGATTACCTGAGTCTTGTTGAAAACTTCTTCCCTAGACTGTTGTAAATGGATCATCTGGTTGATCCTTCTCTATGAGTCATTTGTCTCGGCTTGTACATCTTGAAGAAACTTCATGACAGGGACTCCTAAGGAAGTGGGGAAAATTGCCTCTGTGCCATAGACCAGCTGGTATGGTGACATACCAATTGACCTCTTGGTGGTCAGTCTGTCATCCCATAATGCGAACACCAACTTGTTATGCTGCGATTTCTTGTTTTCTTGCAATGTTTTCTTGATGATATTAACCAATTTTTTGTTTGAAGATTCTGCCAGCCCATTCCCCTGAGGGTAGTAAGTTGTGGAATGCCCCAAACCAATGCGATACTGGTTGCAGAAATCTATGATATTCTTCAACCGAAAAGCAGTTGCATTATCAGTTATAATCTTTCTAGGACATCCAAAGCGAGACAAGATATTATTTTCAAGGAATTTGATAATAACAGAGTCAGTGGCTTGCCTGCTTGGTATTGCTTCGATCCATTTGGTAAAATAATCTGTGGCGGTGAGAATCCACCTGTGTTGGCCTAAAGAAGGAGGGTGTATTTCTCCAATGAAGTCCATTCCCCATTGTTGGAAAGGGGCTTCAACTGAGATCAGTTTCAGGGGAAGAGGAAGGAGTTTCCTTTTGCCTTCAAACAGCTGACATTGATGACATGCAGTCACTTTATGATGTACATCAACGAACAGGGTGGGCCAATAGAAACCATCTCTGAGTATTTTGTTGGCTGTGACCTTCCAGTTCAGATGGCCACCACATTCTCCTGCATGAAATTCTTGTAACACTTTGTCAGCTTCATCTTTCAATAAACAATTTAACAGAATGCCTCCAAGATCTTTCCAGTACAAATTGCCTTCTAGAATACAGAATTTTAAGGCTTTCAACTTTAAAAATCTAGCTTTAGTCTTAGTCAAACTAGGGGGAGCTTGTAAATTTTGAAAAACGAATATAAGGTCTGCATACCATGGAGAGTTGAGAAATACCTCTCTCACACTTGGAGTCTCCATCTCACCCTGTTCATCTGCTGCAGCTAAAAAATTAATGTCAAGAGAATGGAAATTTGATTCAACCATTAATTTTGCTAGGCCTTGACCCTTGATTAGTTTTGTAGGCTTAATCTCTATATCGTATTCTAAAATGACAACAATCCACTTTCCCCTTCTTCCATCCGGGTCGTCCTGGGTCAAAATGTCTTTTACTACCGCATTTGGAACATATGAAATGGTATGAGAATGGAGAATGTAGACTCTAAAGTCCTTTATGGATTTTACCAAGGCAAAAGCTTGTTTCTCCATTATCTTGTAATTCAGAGCAACATCTCTTAACACTTTACTGAAGAAAGCTATGGGTTGTTCATAACCTTCGTTGTTCTTTTGTAGTAAGACCGCTACTATAGTATGTTCGAAAGTGAAAGAAAAAAGATAGAAATCCTTAGTGAAATTAGGATTGATCAAGACAGGGGCCTCTGTGAGTGCTCATTTGACTTGTTCGAAAGATTGTCTGGACTCAGAGTCCCATTTTATTTTTACATCCTTTTTTAGCATATTTGTAATGTTTCTAAGGAGCTCGGCCTGATTTGGAATGAATCTTCGTAGAAATTTTATTATCTCGATAAAAGACTGTAATTCTTTAAGGTTTCTTGGGTGTTCTAATTTTTGTATGGCCTCGATTCTGCTGGGGTCAATTTTGATTCCATCCTTGGATATGATGTGTCCTAGCAGTTTTCCTTCTTCCAGCCCGAAAAGGATTTTCTTAGGATTTAAAGAAATCCCAAACCTTCTACATTTCTCGAAGACTCGTCTGAGGTGTCGCAGGTGTTCGTCATCGGATCGGGAAAACACAGTTACATCATCCAAATAGACGACAATAAACTTACCCGATTCTTCCACAAAGGTGATATCCATCGCTCTTTGGAATGTGGCTCCTGCGTTCATCAGACCAAAAGGCATTTTCACATACATGAAAGTTCCCCATGGTGTGGTGAAAGTGGTTTTATCTTGGTCATCTGGGTGGATGAGGACCTGATTGTAACCCGAGAAACCTTCCAGCAAAGATATTCGACTAGATCTGACCACCCTTTGTAGGATGTGGTCCATTTTGGGCAAGGGTTAATTGTCCTTCAGGGAGACCTTATTCAGATTTCGAAAATCAATGCACAGCCTGATCTCCTCGGATTTCTTATGTGTCGGGACCAAATTCGAGATCCATTTGGAAAAACGCAACGGGACTATGATTTTGGCATCATACATTTTTTTAATCTCCTTTTGTATCAGAGGGAGCAACTTGGGATTTATTCTCCTAAGTTTCTGTCTGAACGGTTTTTGGTCTTCTTTTATTGGAATCATGTGTTGTATGATGCTAGTATCATAAGCTTTCAAATCCTCATAGCCCCATGCAAAGACATCCGAATATTCTTTGAACAACTCAATGTATTTGAGTTTTTGCTCAGGGGGTAATGATTTAGACAGTTTGACTATCCTGGGTTTCTCTTCAGTCCCTATATTACAATCCTCTACCTCTTTTCCATGTGCTTCAATTTTGGGTTTTTTGGCTACGTCATTAAAATCAAACAAGTCCTCTAAAGGAACTAGACCCCTAGGAAAAGCGTTGCTTTTCAAATGTAAAACATCGGCATCCATTTTGTCATCACCTAATTCTCCTGAATCTACGCTATTTACAGTAGCAATTTCAAAATCAGATCTATTTAAATTTTCATCTTCGTTCTCTAAATATATATTTGTACATTCAAAATCATTTTTACACTGCAAAAAGTCTTCGATTTGATCATCATTTCCAAACACTTTCCAGTACCTGATATTGTCAGGAACGGTTGGTCTGCATTTCACCTCAACAGTGTATGGGTGAGTTGAGCGGAAAGGAATCTTACATGTGGCTGCTGACGTGGCCAATCTGTCTGCCAGAATGTTTTGTCCTCTCGGCATTACCTGCAAGTCAACTTCAGTGAAACATCTAGGGCATCAAGAACAACATTCCTATAAGCTCTAAGACATGGGTGTTTGGCAGCGTACTCACCTTTGATTTTCTTGATTATCAACTCAGAGTCACCTCTTACCATAATTTGTTTAGCACCAACTCTTTTCAAAAGCTTCAGACAGAGAATCAAGGCTTCATACTTGGCAATATTGTTAGTGCATTGGAAATTTAACTTGTAAGAATGGTTTTCTGAATACCTGTTTCTGTAATTATGCAGCTAGACTCCTGCTCCAGCTCCTTCTTTGCTTACTGCTCTGTCAAAATCCATGCTCCAGAAATCTGCCGATAGCTCTTCAGTTATCACGTTTTTCATCCTTTCTACCTCAATGGTTTCTTGGCCTTCATCCTGACTAGATGTATCTTTTGCCAGCTGAGTATCTTGTTCTTCCGTGTCACCAGCATTGTACAAAATAAAATAATCCAAGTCGGAATGCGCAGAGTAATGGGGATAGTTGTGCGGTTTTTCTTGGCTATTGACCATGTATTTCATCAATGTTTCTCTGTATAGCCTTCTTTGTTGCTTGAAAACTGGGATAGTGGCATAAGACATGTCTAGTTACAGGGTACCTCTCAGCTTAGCCCCCCAAGACCGAGATAGCAACATTTCATACTTCAGAGGGATGTCTACAACTACCACATCCATTACCATGCTCTTTGTAGGAATCTGAACCAAGGTGATACATAGGTCCTTGATCATACCAATACATCTAACTTTACTGGAGTCAAATGAGTGTAAATCCTTGTAAGGTCTGGTGACCTCCAATCCTAGTTTCTCCATCACTTCTTTAGGCATCAGATTTTGGGAAGCACCCGAATACAGCATAGCATTATGCAATATCAGGTCATGTATGTTTAAACTGATGTAAAAAAGGAGCGACATCACCATTATCATCTTGGCCATCTACTTCAGGTCCAAAAAAAAGTTTAGGTTGATCATCCGTAAGGTTCACGGTATCTGAATGATTAGCCAATCCAATGGTCAAGGCCTTCGTGCCTATGTCAGGTTCAATGGTCAGTGCTTTAATAACCTGTGAGTGATAAACGTCTTTGTTCATCAACTCAGAATGTGGAATGGAAATCTTTACTTTGGCTAATTCTCCCTCAAGGCTGAAAGGTGTAGGAGCTCTGCCTTGGCTCATCAATTCAGGTTTGTCCACCACACTCTTCTGGCTAGAAGTACTTGGTGGATTAGTAGGTGAAACCTTGGGCTGTGACAATCTTTTCAGAATAGTAGGGATTTTCTTCATAGGAACTTCGACAGTACTCTTCTCAGGAATCTTCTCGGTAGATGGCTCGGAGGCCTTCTTGGTTTCAACTACCTTCTTCGTTTCAATCGTCTTTTTTGGGGAACTCCCTTCTGTCTTTTTACTCCGCAGATTATACTGTTGGTGTACCTCCAAAATGGAATTTTTGAATGCCTATTGTTCTGCATCTTCGACTTCTTCACTTACCTTTGTTTGATTAAGAAGAAAAAGTTATTGCACTTCTTGGGTAAGGACAATAGCTTAGTTATCGTCAATTCCCATGAGATTTATATGAGTATCCTCCATTTCCTCGATAACTTCATCCCCATCATCAACATAATTTTCTTGTAATGGAGGTCTGATCTGCTGATCTAGACCTCTCTGCTCTCTTTGATCCCTAGGATCTCTCTGTCTGATTTGAGGAGGGTTTCTCCTGAAGTTAGGATTCTGAACCTGAGGAGCCAGTGGGTTTTCTCTTCGAGGATTTTTGTTTGACATAGTAAGTCTTTCCATCATTCTTTCCATTTCTCTGCCCAAAGAATCCAATTTGGAATCTGAGGTTAATGTGGAAGGTTCTTCTTTAATTGTGACTCTCCTCTCTGACCTCTGACGTGCCCTTTTTGCCAACAAATTGGCCTCCACACTTATTGCTCTTTTCTGCATGTCTTCCAGGGTAGTAGAATTTCTTTCCCTTAGTTGGTATGACATGTCAGTGTCAAAGACATCAGGGAATTTTATCAAGGCCAAACCCTGTGGAGGTTTGATTTCGGTTGGGATTGCATTGTACAGGTTATTGAAACATATGCACTAATCTTGTACTGTCTCACCTTGATTTCTTCTAATATTTTCGTATTCTGATAATATTTGGATAGGGTTTTTATTTACCTCTCATTTGTCTAGAAAAATCCTTTGGAATGTGGTAAGGTCAAGGATTGAGGTGGCACGCAACCCTTTGTACCATTTTTTAATGTCACCTGTCAAACTTTGGGCAAACAATCTCATTTGAACGTCAGCCTCATCAACTTCATGCAGATCATAATAATCATTCATTTCATCTATGTGTTGTTGTGCACTCAAAGGTCCTATGGCATCGAACTGTGGAAGTCTCGTTTGATAGTCCTGGGGCATGGCATGAAGAGGTGCAGCCAATAACAAGAGAGCATATCAAGTTTCCATGACGTGTGGAGGAGGTGGAATAACAGACTGAATGATCGGTGAGGTAGTGACTAAAGACGAAGACGAGGAGGGATGGGATAGCAATGAGGGAGTGATTTGCGGTTTAGCAGTGGGAGACAGAACTTCAGGGGTTTGGGGTTGCAAAAAGGTTGGGTCGAAAAATATTTCAGTCACAAAACTATCGGACCATGTTCTAACCAGGCTTTGTTGGGAAAAGGTGTCAAAGTCAGGGTTTTGAAAGGTGATGGGTTCCCCTGAAAATGAAAGGGACTTATGAAAGGGAGTATGACTCATTGAGCCTTCAGCTATGGCATTTTTCCTAAGCAATTGTTCTGGGTCTGGATGAGATCGAGTATAAACTTTCTTGGGAGCCAGATTTCTTTTTGATTTATATATATATATATATTTTTATTCTTATGAGTCCGAAAATATATGTACAAATTTTAATCAACCTCTAAACATTACTTTCTTCTCAAATTTGCAATCTTTCAGGAACAAACTTTCTTTTTAGGGAAAAGAAAACGTGGAATTTATAAATTTTTAGTTCTTCTCCCTAGTGGAGTCGCCATTCCCATTATGTTAGCGCTCTGTAATTTTCCCAAGGTTGTGATGGCAGTCACAGAGGCAAAATCAAAACCACTTCAAGTCTTGGATCTAGCCCTCCAAGACTCAAAGAGGGATCTCTCTATCTGATATAGCTTTGTTTGAAGAGACTATTAGGCTAGTTATGAGGGATTTGGGTTTTTGGTTTTTAAATGGTTGGTTTGGGACAGTAAGGAGGGCCATTGGGTAAATGGGGTCTGCGCTTAAAAATATGATTCACTCTCAGGTCTAGACAAAACTCATACACAGGGAAAGGTAGTGGAAATGTTGGATTGAATTAAGTTTGAATGGTGTTAAATGAGGAAGAAATAAGAGAAGGAAAAACTAAGAAAAGGATCAGTTAAGAATTCCTAAACTGAGCTTTCAGAAGAGAAACATAAAGATTACCAAAAGATTAGATGCAAAGTATTTCACCAATAAATTCTTCTCTATTAACTATCCTTTGACAATAAGAATTCAAAAAAAAAATGGGATTATAACCTGAAACACTTTAACAGAGAAAGGAAAATGCCACCAACATCCGGACACAAGAATCCTGATAACAACTTTCTTATTTCTGATTGATCATTTAAAGATTACAGAAGAAATTTTCTAGAATGGCAAAGCTCATGGTCCAACCAAAGGAAAAAATACACCTCACAGGTCGAACCCTTTTACATAAAAATCCTCTGAATAAATAGGATAGACCTCCCCATCAATTTCGAGAGTCTTTTTTAACCGCCTCGGCCAAAAATAGCCACAAATCCCACCAAATCTGGAACTATCCGCCATGAAAGACGGACCAGTTTTCTGTGAAAAAGGGGTCCAAACAGACGTGTGTTTCTCTTCAACAGTGACACCTGGGCAAAAAATGGAGGTTATTGGAGATGGGCATGTGCTGGATAAAAAAATCCTTCGGTTTCGCCAAATTCATCCCCAGCTGGCTGTAACAGCTCCCGCAAAATCAGGACTGTAACGGAAAAGCGAAAATCTGGAAAAAATATCCTCGAAGATGGCTTCGATTCTCCCTGCTCCTGGCACCTGTGAAAAAAATGAGAGATTTTTTTGTTCTTCATCCCATTATGGATAAAATTGTCTCTCAATTTCTTAAAATTCGTTTTCATTTGCCCAAAAACGGCCTCGGATGAAGACATGTTGAATAGGCGAAAATAGGCAAAAAATTGAAAAAGCGGTTTTTTTTGTGATTGGTGGTATTCCGGACCCCCCCTGAGGTGGCAAGCGGTTTTTTTTTTTTTTTTGGGGGGGGGGGGG